>PVHX01010464.1:0-69876 GCA_004024805.1 Geosciurus inauris
CTTAATCTGATTCAGATTCCCATCTTTTGCTGTAATATTATCCTGTATATACCAATCTGCTGGCATGTTCGCAGTGTATTGTTTCTTTCGTTCCAAGACATGCTACTACAGGAGTAATTTCATACCATTCCTACCCCATCTAATATATCCAATTCTGGTGGCAGAATTGGATCCAGAATTTGAAGGAGGTAAACCGGTATGTTATAGGAAGGGCATAGGAATCAGAGAAAGTGAGGAATCAGATTGTGAGAAAGATACTCATAGCAACTGTGAGACCCAAAGAAGCCCAGCAACCTGGGCAGGGGACAGTTCTGTGTAAGTTGCCTCTTTCAAGCCTGTAGGTCCATTAGTGACAATTAATTAAACTACTTACTGATAGTACCTACTATTCAAGGAATTTTGTTTTTATGGGTAAAGTGTGCAAAGAAGACCTCCCTTACCCAGTGTACAGGGAGTCAACAGAACAGCATAGTGCTAAAAGTATGGCCACCCTAGCCAAAGTAGCTACTTTTAAAACTGAGTTACAGACTAGCTGATTATAAAAAAATTGCATAAATATATGGCTCAATTTCCTGTTTTTTAAAATGAGGAATTGCACAATATTACCTCAGAAACTGTTATGAAGACTAAATGAGGGTTGGGGTTGTGGCTCGGTGGTAGAGCACTTGCCTAGCATGTGTGAGGCACTGGATTTGATCCTCAGCATCACCTAAAAGAAAGTAAGTAAATAAATAAGTACATAAAATAAAGGTGTTCATCTACATCTAAAAAATATTTTAAAAAACTAAATGAACTAATTTATATGAAGTCCATCTTGTACCTGTTTGTTGTTAGGATTTTGAGACTTTCTGTAATAGGTGTCACCTTAAGAAAAGGCATTAATTATGTATATTTTTGCAGAAGAAATTTGTCAGGTGTGATTTAATAGATTATCAGTTTAACTGCCTTTGGGTAATTTCAGTTGTACCTTTAAAAATAAAGGAAAGGGTACTACATTTCTTAGAAGAAATAGACATTAAAAAGTGATTTAAAAAAAAACCAACTCACACTGTAGTAGTAGCCAAAGTCGTTGAATTCTTCATAGTAACCAGTGATATAATTTTGTCCCTATAACTCCTTTGTACACTTGATAAACTCATTTGCTAACATTTCAGTTTAGCTTAGTGTAAATGGGGAAAAATTAAAATAGGAATTCTCAAATTGCATTTGGCATCGGAAAAAAATATAAACGAGCATTATTTGGTTTAATTAACAGCATGGCTGGTGTTAGCATCTGGAGGTTCTACCCTTGATGCTGTTGAGAGTGGCTGTGCTATGTGTGAGAGAGAGCAGTGTGACGGCTCAGTAGGCTTTGGAGGAAGTCCTGATGAACTTGGGGAAACCACGCTGGATGCTATGATCATGGATGGGTAAGAATGCCTTTCACAGAGATTGCTTCTCTGAATGTGCTTCATGTTAAGCTACATTTAGAATTATAGTTTCTCTTAAGAGCAAGATGGGAGAAGGTGTGAGTTTTGTCACAAGTCAAAAACACTAGCTTATTGTATTTGGCATTTTCAAACACAAGGAGTTTCCCTTGATTAATTAAAAGTGAAAAAGTCATCCTGACAACACATGAAAGTAGATCTTATCCTATAACAGGGAGAATCCCAAACTACAAATATATGCCTCTGACCTTATAAACCATCATTCACCTGACATCCACAAATAACTGTGGTTTGTTTGACCTGAAACCTTAAAGCCTCTTTCAGAAGCCTCATTTAAAAGTTTTAGAGCTTTTAGAATATACAGTAAACTGATTTTCTGATTTTTCTTTAATTCTGATCTTGAAGGAATCTATGAACTTCATGAATGTGCTTTTTGCTTTTATGTTTAAGATGATGGAGTTTATCCTACAAACCATTATTGTTTATAGAATAACATTTTTAAATCTATGCACCTATGAAAATACCTTAATACATATTACATTTTTTTCTTACAGCACTACCATGGATGTAGGAGCAGTAGGAGATCTTAGACGAATTAAAAACGCTATTGGTGTGGCACGGAAAGTACTAGAATATACAACACACACACTTTTGGCAGGAGAGTCAGGTATTTTTCAACTATTTTGGAATTCTTTCTAGTCTTATCTGTAGTCATCCCTGTGAAAAATAGGACTCAGAATTCCAAAGAGAAAAGACCTTAGTTCAAATTCTAGCTCTTCTACTTAATATCTATTTAACTGGATAGGTAACTTAACTTCTAACCCTCACTTTAAGATAGAAATTTTTTAAAAAAATAGTTTATTACCTATATATAAGTAAATGCTGGATTGAAATAGTGTTCACCATCAGGTTTGTTTTTTCCCATATTACATGTTTATGGATGCATTATCAACCTGGAGAGCATTATTAACATAAGATAGGACTAGAAGGAATGTGCTATGACAACATTACTTGAACACCTTCCAAACTATATGCTAGATATCATACAGTGGCCTATAATTAAAAATTATTTTTAATGATGTGTTTATGCGTCTACTCCAGTAGGTTTCCTACAGTTTGGCTTTAAGTACAAAATCACAAGCTACCTAATCAACAAAAGGATCTGTTACTCAGTCATTGGAATACAGTTGTTTCTTTGCTGTCGCAAAACTTTTTACATCCTGGTCATTGCACCTGGTCAGAGCAGTAAGAGTCTGTATTGGTGAAAATTGTACCTCTTTTTTTTTTTGGTAAGGTGGAAGGAAGGAGATGGTGGAGGTGGAGGTGAGGTAGCAAAGGATTCTGTCATAACACATAACACACAACCCAGGGAACTCAAGCAGATGAGCTTTAAGGAGGACATATGGAAGTTGAAGATATAGAAATTGATTTCCTTAAAACTGTTCATGTGTGAAAACTGTGAAAAACTTTGTGTACCCCTCCGGATGTCTTTGTGTACCCCATGTAAGAAGCAGCTGTCCCAGAATGCCTCCAGCACATATATTTGCTTGAAACATCATACTTGGTTAATTTATACTTTCTTTCCTAATCTCCAGCCACCAAGTTTGCTGAAAGTATGGGGTTTATCAATGAGGATTTATCTACCAATGCTTCTCGAGCTCTTCACTCAGTTTGGCTTGCTCGGAATTGCCAGCCAAATAATTGGAGAGTATGTATACATATTCAATTTCAAAAAATAAATTCCTTGAAAATATTAAATTATTTCCTTTTGGTTCTCTCTTGCCTTTCTATTGCCAAGGATGCTGCATAGCATCGTGGTTGCATGTTTAAGCTGAGATTTGCCCCTCTCTGGGCATTGATGTTAGCGAGAGCTCCCTTAGCACTCAGGCTCTGGTTCACATCCAGGGTGAAGAACTGCTGGTCTCTGGCAATTGTTTGCACACTAGAAAGATTCTGGGAATTGGGAATTGGAGCTGACCCTATCAGAGATTTTCTGCTTACATTTTCTTGGAATAAAAGCTGAAAAAGTCAAAGTTTGGAAAACATGAGTCTGAAATATTTCTTAGATCTTTGTGTGAAGTATATCCAGTATCTTCCCATTACTTCACTTAAAGATTTATACCATTAGGTATTTTGTTTGTTGCTAAAATAGGATAGTTTGTTTTTAACGGGATTTTTAGCACAAATCAGTTTGCTTTTGTCATACAGGTTCCTTCTTTGATTATCTTATGGTATTGTTTTTTTTTCTCTAATTGCTAATCACCATGTCTCTGGGATTAACCTCGGAAAGAGAAAATTGATAAAAAGAATAGGAGAGATACCTAGTACACTAATGTATAATGTATACAGGTTGAACATCCCCAATCCAGAAATCTGAAATTCAAAACTCTCTTCCATGGTTACACAAGTGGAAAACTCTGTACACCTCATGTGTTGCAGTCAAAATGCAGGTGTACTAAAAATATTGTATAACATCACCTTCAGGCCACTTGTTTATAGAGTGTATGAAACAAACGAATTGTTTGGACTTGAGTCCTATCCCCTTGATATCTCATTATAAACCTGAAAACATTCCAAAATCCAAGACAATCTAAAATGCAAAACACCTCTTGTTTCAAGCATGTCAGATAAGGGATCGTCAACCTTTAGTCAGTTCTTATTTTGTTTTATTGTTTTATTTGTTTATTTTTATGACACTAGGGATTGAACCCATCAGATATTTTACCACTGAGCTATATAACTAGCCCTTTGTATTTTTTAATTTTGAGACAGCCTCACTGAAGCTGGCTTCAAACTTGAGATCCTCTTAGCTCAGCATCCCAAGCCATTGGGATAACAGGGGTGTACCACCTCACCCAATAGGTTCTTATTTTAATATCAGTCTACATATATAACCTACATTTATGAATTTGGATTATATTTTTATGCCTTTAAGATTTAAAAGGAGAACTAGGTTTGTAGCTAAGTGATAGAGCACTTGCCTAAGCATGTGTGAGGCACTGGGTTTGATTCTCAGCACTACATATAAAAGATAAAGGCCCATTGACAACTAAAAAAATATATATTTAAAAGAAAGATTTAAAAGGAATCAGACTATGACTTAGAGCATATTTACATAAGCCTACCTTTAGAGAAAAAACAAATGGTTTGCAAACATTTTTTAAGTCTCAGAATTCTTATTTAGTGAGGAAACAAATTCTGAAATTAAGAGGACCTTGTGCTGTACCTTATTCCATTGGGTTAATATCCAGTTTTAAAAACCTTATATCTGCCATTGTGCTTAGGATTTTAGCAAATAAAGACAAAATTCAGGGACCTGTTCCATGTGTGACAGATATCTAACCCATATTATGTAATTCTGAGACTAGCATGGGAATTTTGTAAACTTACACATTCATCAGTTTTGACATGTGACTTAGCTACTCTTTAAGCTTTGCATTGCCATATGTTTCTTACTAGTATTTAGTGATTGTGCACAACTACTTGCCAATTTCTAAGATACCCTTTCTAAAAAATATAACTTAAATCTTATTTACAGAATGTTATACCAGATGCTTCAAAATACTGTGGACCCTACAAACCACCTGGTATCTTAAATCAGGACGAAACTATCTATAAAAAAGCAGAAGATGATTATGGTCATGATACTATTGGTAATTTGGCTTTTATACAGTTTTCATGATTAAAAGTTAATTACCTTCTTCATCCCTGTTCATGTACCAGAAGCATCTCTCTCAATCTTTCATATTTATATAAATAAGAGATTTTATGTGTACATGTATATATTTATGTGATATATTTATAAAACTTTATCTTAGCATCTGTATACAATTTGTTAAATAGCTTATACAAGACCTCAAAAGAAATCAAATGTGGCTATTCATGTGTTGATTTTTAATTCTTTAATAGTTGATAGTTCTTTATATTGTTTGGTGGTACTAAGGACTGAACCCAAGGATGCTGTACCACTGAGCTGCACCACTCACACATCCAGGCCTTTTTATTTTTTATTTTGAGATAGCATCTCACTAACTTCCCTAGGCTAGCCTCAAACTTGCAATCCTCCTCAGCCTCTTGAAACTGCTGGGACTGTAGGCATATGCCACCGTGCCTGGCTATCATTTGCTAAATTAAAGTGGCCTTAAATAATTTTTTCCAAGTTTTAGTACGGACTTTTCTCTACTAGTCCATTTCAATGATTTTTATTTGGAATTATCTTTGAAAGAAAATGGAAAGTAACACACCAGTTTGAAGAGTGAGGATATGGGATGTCTATCAAATGATATTATGAAGTCCAGTCATTACAGTGCATAAATTATACCACTAATTTTCACTATCCACAAACTTTCTCTTTATTTCTACCTGAAATTAATGAGAGCATATTTATATCATTTTCCTAGCTTAGGCTGTGAAAGCACAGTACATAGGCTGGTGACTTATAAACAACTAAAATGTATTTTTCAAAGTTGTAGAGGCTAGAAGTCCAAGGTCTAGGCATGGGCAGATCTGTGTCTGGTGAGGGCCCATTTCCCAGCTGATGGGTGATGCCTTCTCCATGTCTTCATGTAGTAGGAGAAGCTAGCCAGCTCTCTGTGCCTCTTTAATAAGGGTAGTAGTCCCATTTGTTAGAGCTATGCCTTTGTGACCTAACCACCTCCCAGAAGCCCCCCCTCCTAAATTCATCACTTTGTGGACATGAATGGGGGGGGGCAACATTCAGACTAAGAAGTTACTAACTGCTCTATTCTTTGATTATATTTGAGATAAACTTGAGGTACTGACAGCTTTTTTTTTACTTCTAGGCATGGTTGTAATCCATAAGACAGGACATACTGCTGCTGGTACATCTACAAATGGTATAAAATTCAAAATACCTGGGTTAGTGTTTTCATAAGAACAGAACTCTCAAATATATACATATACACACATACATATATATATATAAAGTAAAGCAGTATGTGCTAGATGGTATGGAGGATAGTATAACCAAGTACAGCCCTAGCCTCACAGATTGATAGATAAATGTGAAAGAAAACACATTACTATCTGCTGAGTGCCAGAGGAGGAGTCACATCCACTGCTTTAGAGTTCAGGGGTGGCAGAGATGTTTTCTGTTTAAACTGAGTAGTTAGGAACTGAGCATTGAGCCACAAAAAGGAAAGGGGATCCTCCAGGTAAAGGCACTGAGCGATGCAAAATAATGCCGTCTTCAGATTCAGGGCTTCTGTTGCCTGGAAGAGATTGTCAGTGCATTTTGGGATGGCAGGTAGTGGAAGGTAAGACTGCAAAGGAAGACTGGAGCCATATTTCAAGGAGTCTTTTGTCAGTTTAAGGAGTTCTAAATTTTACTTTGAAGTGGTAGAAAAGGATTAAAGATTTATTACAAGGAAAAACTTTGGCAAGAGTTTGGCGCATTATATGGGAAGCAAGAATAGATGTTAGGTAAGGAAAATCAATTTTGAGTGTGTTAAAATAACCCAGAATCAGATGATAAAGAATGGTAATAATAAAAAAGTTGCTATAAATCTGTGAATGTCATCTTGGCATATAACTGGCTAATTACAAATTTTTTAATTTTTTAAATTAACAAGTAAAAAGCATTTATGATATATGTCATGATGTTTTCATATATGTATACATACACACATACACAGTGAAATAGCTAAACCAGGTGAGTTAACTTACATATTAACTCACATAATTATTTTTTGTGGTGATTACAACTTAAAATCTGCTCTCAGCAGTTTTCAAGTAGAGAATAATAAAGGTATTGTTACTGTAATAACCATGATACACAATAGATCTCGTAGTTATTCCTCCTAACGGAAATCGTGTGTCCTTTGACCAACACCTTTCCTGTTTTCCCACTCCTTGGCATCTAGCAACCACTATTTTCATCAGTTCTATAAGTTCAACTTTTTTATACTTCATGTCTGATAATAAATTCTTATATAATTAATGTAGGTTTGTGAAAACCTAAGTTGAAAAACTAACAAAAATATTTTTTCTGTGTTGTGAAGAATTTACTTAAAACAATAATCAGTAGTCATGTGGAAATATCCACTATTTTGGAAACAGCTCATAATATAAATTATCTTATACTTTATTTCCTGTCCTAAATTCTTATGCTGTGTGCTCACAAAGTCGCATAGGAGACTCACCAATACCTGGAGCTGGGGCCTATGCTGATGATACTGCAGGGGCAGCTGCAGCCACTGGGAATGGTGATATATTGATGCGTTTTCTGCCAAGGTATGACTTCTTCTATTTGTGAATTTTAGAGATCTTTAGAGAGGATACGTTCTCTGTCAAGATAGAAAATAAGTTTATTTTTTATAATCTGAATTTTTGTGTACAAGAGCTTTTTAGAACTTTGTATACAAACTTTTGGCCTATCGTTTAGTTAGGGATCATTCAAATTAAGTAATCATAGTCCCATGAAATAGAATAGTGTTTCTCATACTACCTCACTGATGAGAATATTTATGATCTATTCAAATGCGAGTCCACTAAGTCAAGGAGCTATGATAATTGACAAAAGTAGGAAGCATAGTCCCTGTGTGCATGCAGTTAATTACTGCATGGATGAAGTTGTAACTTCATGTTTCATACATGCCCAGTATTTTCTCCTTTTCTCTTTTAAATATAACCTCTATTCTCTGTGATTTCTGGCTGTTATTACTAAGCCAGAAACTCAGCCAAAGCCAAAAAATACTAAGCCAGTAACTCAGCCAAAGCCAAAAATAGTCTATCTGAAACTAATGGTGGATGACTTGAATAGATGACATTTTATCTAGATTTCCTTGCCTCAGTGTTGATGCTTTAGTAAGAATTAGCCACTACTGCTCATTTTATGTAGTCTATATGACAGTTTTGGTGGGTTTAAATTTATAACTTAGAGTTACCTGATTTGGAGTTTGTTTATTCTGTGATACTGAAGTGTCCTCTGTTTAAATCAGCTACCAAGCTGTAGAATATATGAGTAGAGGAGAAGATCCAACCATAGCTTGCCAAAAAGTGATCTCAAGAATTCAGAAGTATTTTCCAAAATTCTTTGGGGCTGTTATATGTGCCAATGTAACTGGAAGTTATGGTGAGTTGAATTTGAATTTTGATGTATGTGAACTTACAAATGCTTATAAAACATATAAAATGCTTTTAAATACTATATTGTACAATACACTATATTCAGCAGACAAGGGGACTATGTAGAATAGGTTCTGGATAAATGTTAACTGATGATTTTTCAAGACTCACAGAGTGTTAAAATACACCTAAAACCATTTTTGGTTGACTACTAGTAGTTATTTATGATCTGTTTTTTGGCTATTAGTTCTTATCATCCACATGTGTCCTAAAGGGAGTTCAGCTTTAGCATCAATACGTGTTGAAATGTGCTAATTTAGTCAAATGCTTTTACTAATTAGAAGTAGGTAGGGATAAATTATTTCTCATACTTATTTTCTACTTGTTACTTAAATATTTCAGCCATTTAGATCTTCTTGGGGCTTCAAAGAACAAAATTACTAATTAGTAAACCAAAGAAGTTTGCAGAATTATTTTTGCACTGTTTGAGGCATGTCTTTTGCTTCATTTACTTTGGGTGTGAGCCTATCACAGTTTCAAAGCATTTTAAGATCAACCACTGCTGATTCTCATTAGTGAATTTTCAGATGAGGAAGATATACAGCTTACTGATCAATACGACTTATTAGGTTAGACTGCTTATTTTCTTTGATCTTTTACTTCCCACACATCTGTATTTGAAAAACTTGTTTGAGGAATTCTGTATTCTTTTTTAAGTACTAAGATACAAAAGTCAGTAAGAGTTATGGGGGAGGGAAGGTTTTATGTATGAAATGTCAGTTTCATTGATTCCCTCTTAAGAAATAAACTGTAGAAGGCTCACAGTTGGATTTAATAGGATGGAAAATGCTAATTATATAATTGTAGATGAATTTAAAATAACTAGTACCTTGCATTTGAAGTAGTGAGAATAAGAATAGAAGGGACATCTCCCCCAGGTGTTTTTTTTTTAAACTGTTGATGGACCTTTGTTTTATTCATTTATTTGCATATGGTGCTGAGAAACAAACCCAGTGCCTCACACATGTGAGGCAAGCGGGAGCCACAACCCCAGCCCTCTCCACAGGGCTTTTTAAGCAGAAGATGAACTCAAGACAAAAAGCATCTTGTCAAATAACTCCTCTTTCTATGAGTTTAAAAGACTAGAAAAGAATAGGAAGCAATCGTGTTGCGGAGGGTGTTAATGGATGAATCAGGAATGTTCTAGAGGCTAGGGAAATGAAATTTTTGGATAATGTACTTGAATAATTTCTGGTACGAAAGGGACATGAAAACAGTAAAATAAAAACAACAGTATGTGTGGACCAGACAATCAGATTTTCTGAAGTTTAAGGGGATTGCTTCCCCACCACCTTTTTTTTTTTTTTAATTTTTTTTTCCTCCTCTCTCTTTCTAACTAACTACTCAGTATTAAGGGATGTACTTCTGTATGGCTTTGTTGTACCTAGGTATACAATAGCCAGTGTCCAGGCAAATAGCAGTATCTGTTGTTGGTTATAAATATATGCATCCTGTATTTAAACACACAACTTTCTCTTTTTTGACCCCAGGTGCTGCTTGCAATAAACTTCCAACATTTACTCAGTTTAGATTCATGGTTTATAATTCTCTAAAAAATAAACCAACTGAGGAAAAAGTTGACTGCATCTAATCCATCTTTTCTGTCACTATCTGTATTTAAAGAAGAAAGAAACAAAAGCAAAAGCTTATGATCATCGTGCAGTGGTCCTCATGTATTTTAAGGTTCTTGTATAAAATAAACACAAAAATAAATTTATGCTGAAATGGTACTATCTGTATCTGAAATTTTCATATTATCTATTTTTATTTAAGCTTTGTATACATCCTGAAAATTAATATCCATATGTGTGTTGTAAATATTTAAAATGTGAATGATATTTGAATTTCTGATTGATGTTGCAAGAAATTGCTACTTTTGGGAATTTGTTTTCACAGTGATTACTAAATACAAATCATCTGTATTTGAGTACTTACAATAATTAAAGTACACAGGCCTTTTAGGCCTTTCTCAAAGGAAAAGTAAAACTAAGACTTGGCATATTAGTCCTGGTTGGATTTCAGTTTGTTATGTTCAGTATGACATACCTCTTACCACTGATTGTTAATTTTCCCTAGTGTTCCTAATAGTTTGAAGCAGGAAGAGTGCTATTAATATAGGTGCTTTTTATTTTGCACATATTAGAAAATATGGGCAATCTTCTGATAAGCCATTATATTGATTTTGTTTGAATTACTCTGTGATGGAGCTCTGAATGTCGGAAAGTTCTCGAGCCACAATCTCTGATCTTTAAGCTATTGATATTCAGTATTGATCATGTGTTTTGCAAATCATTGGGAGCATTTGATTTGTAGTGCAATTTTACTAATGTCTTCTGCAGAGGTGGGGATTACAATTAGAAATCAATCAATAAATGTGTTTTCTGGCTTGGTATTATTTTCCTAACTTCTGAACTACCTCTGAAAAACACGTGGAAGTTGTGTGTTTGCTTTCTTAGCATCATCTTTTTTGTTTTTGTTTCCTCAGTACCAGGGATTAAACCCTGGGTACTTAACCATGAGCCACATCCCCAGCCCTTTTTTTTTGGAGGATGGGTGGCAGCCACGGGTTTGAACTCCGGGGCACTCAACCACTCAGCCCCAGTCCCCTATTTTGTATTTTATTTAGAGACAGGGTCTCACTGAGTTGCTTAGCGCCTTGCTTTTGCTGAGGCTGGCTTTAACCTCACCATCCTCCTGCCTTGGCCTCCCAATCCACTGGGATTATAGGCATGTGCCACCATGCCTGGATCCCTAGCCTTTTTTGCTTTTTATTTCAAGACAGAATCTCACCAAGTTGCTTAGGACCTCACTAAATTGCTGAGGCTGGCCTTGAACTTGAGATCCTCCTCCTCCCAGGCAGCTGAAACTATAGGCATGCACTATCACACACAGCTCCCAGCATCTTTTTCCTTCAAAATCATTCACTTTAAAATCAGGAGTCATTAATAGAACTATATGTACAGTATTATCCTCAAACTTCAGTGTTCTATACTCATTTTGTTGATGAGACTGTCATAATTTAGAGTAGAAAGCTGTAATGTTAGCAGGGCACAGTGGCACATGCCTATAATCCCACTGGCTTGGGAGGATGAGGCAGGAGAATTGAGAGTTCAAAGCCAGCTTCAGCAACTTAGTGTGGTCCTAGGCAACTCAGCAAGACCCTGCCTTTAAATAAAAGACAAAAAAAGGGCTGGGGATGTGGCTCAGGGGTTAAGTGCCCCTGGGTTCAATCCCTGTACCAAAAAGGCGGGTGAGGATGCTGTAATGTTGAGAGTGACACACATCACATATTCTCAGGCTTTGCTATGTATCAAGGCTGGCTGGGGAGCCTTTTTGAAAGCATCCTCTGCTGTATCCCACTAGATCAGATTCTCTGCAAATGAGAACTCAAAATCTAGATTTAGCAACTACTTAAGGAAGTCTGAAAGCTAATAAGGAGACAATCCCGCAGCTTCACACAAAGCAGAAGAGGAAACCTCAACTTTTGAGAGTTCCCAGGAAAGATGCCAACTTGCTTAAACCTGATAGGAGGCCTTGAAACAGGGACAAGAAGCCAGATTTAAATTTGCAGTATATTTATTTTAAGATGATACTCCAGCTTTGCATATTTCCATTAATACGTTAGGCAGTCTTTTACCACCAGAAAAAGGAGAGTGAAGCTTAAAGTATTCATGGCCTGTCACTCCTCAGCAAACTGGGAGTAGAGCTGACAAAAATAAACCTACATGTTTTTAAAAGATGTTTTCTCTAACTCACATTCTTCCTGATGAAAATAATGTCTCTCTCTAAAGTAGAAAGAGAAATGGAGTTAGCTTTGGAAGTACATTTTTAAAGTGCTGTTTGAATAAGATTATTTAAATACTGCCTATGTATTATTATCCTTTCTTTTGAAAAGATAGAATTATTTTATTCCTGGTGAAGACGTGTGCAAAGGGAACTCATCTTTGATGATGTTTTCATACCAATGTTCAGTGGGGCTGCAGAGAAGACACACAGGAAACAGATGGCACAGTCAGCAAAGGATTTGCGAGTCAGTCATAAATGGAACTCAACCATTTGCCTACGACTTGGGAAAAGCAAGAGTAACTTGGGAAGGGAATCCTAAAAAATTGAATCATGGTCTTAACTTTTACTAGCAGACAGTAATTGGTTTGCTCCACATATCCTGGCCATGGCATTGTTATTAGATTCATGGCTGTTAAACGGCATAGGGTAAAAGGTAAGAGGCATAGTTCAGAGCTTTTGCCCCATTCTGCCTTTTTTCCTTTTACCCTGTCAAAATGTGCATTTGCCCACTACATAGGTGAAGTTACCTTGTCCTAAGCACACATGGATTAAGCAACTTTCCTAATTGATTATGAAAACGTTAATATTGTCACTTAGAGTTTTTTATTTTCACATTTTTTTTTCTCAGAGAAAAGCTTTTTGTACTCAGACCTTTTATTTCATTTAATATAACCAGCACAGGAGCTGGTGGGCTTAAATTTGAGCATTATTTAAGCCCATTTTTAACAGCAACACTTAAAGAAAAGGAAGTGATTTTGGTATCAGCAATATCAAAATGTCTTGATTATCATCTCAGAGGTTGCACTTCACTGGAGTGGTTTTTATTTTTAGCACAACAGACAAAAAGGAAAATGTTAATCACAGTATGTAATAAAGATTTTGCTAATTTTGTGCTTTGTTATTCACTGATTAATCTCTGGGACAAGTTTTTTAAATTATTTCACTCCCTTTGTACAAATGGGGCAAAAATGACTTCTTGTGTGTTCTAAGTTCTACTAGCTACAGTATATACTGGAAGTCTTGAATTATGTTCAACAAATATTCCCAGCTCTACCTACCTGGCATATCACAGGTTTTGATCTTAGTCCCCTTGTGATTTGGTGGAGTCATGTGACTCTGGTAATGCGTGTTAAGCAAAAGTAGAGTGTGATACCTTCCCAAACTTTTCCATGCATGATAACATGATAATTTCTGCCCCCATCAACCTGTGTCCTAGAGTGACCATAATGTGCATACCCCATGACAGTACAATTCACATGTATTGGGATCCAATATAGATATAAAATACACTTGGATAGTTAAAATGTCTTGTGCAAGATATTGAACTAATGATAAGCAAAAGTCTTTAAAGGTCAAAAGAAATTTTTTTTAATTTAGTTATTTATTTAAATGCATTTCAAGTCATAGTACATAACCAGAGCTCAGTTTTTCCATTTCTCTGATTGCAAACCAGATAAAGTCACACCCATTAGAGTCTTCATTGATGTGCCAGGGGTAGTAATGACCATCTCAAATAACCATCATTACTATGCCCATTCCCCTTTCTTTCCTCCCACCTCCCCCAACCACATTTAGAAAGATATCAATAGGAAATTAATCAAGAGTTTAAAAACATTGCTGGATGGCTTAAGAATGCTTTTATGGTTTTGAAAATAAGCCTATGTTGTCTGTGATTGAACCCTATAGTTTTGCCCTGGAAAAGGCAAAACTACGGAGACACAATGATCAGTGGCTGTGAGAGGTTAGTTGAAAGGGAGAAATGAATAGCCAAAGCACTGGCTATTTTTAGGGCAGTGAAATTATTCTCTATGATCCTGCAATGGTGTCAGCATATATTAGAATGAACAGAACAAGAAAGGAAATACTGGATGCATGTCAGTATACATTCGTCCAAAGTTATCGGACGTATGACATTGAGAGTGAACTCAAAACTACAGATTATGCGTGATGATGCACCAAGGCAGGTACATCAATTGTAACAAATGTGCCACTCTGGTATGGGACATTGATGGTAGGGGGAACCATGAACTTGGGTGAGAGGGTGTAGAGAAAATCTCTACCGTCCTCGGATTTTGTTGTGAACCTAAAACTGCTCCTAAAAAATAATATAGTATGAGCCAGGCACCACAGTGCTCACCTGTAATCCCAGTAGGTCAGTAGGCTGAGGCAGGAAGATCGCAAGTTCAAAGCCAGCTCCACAACTTAGTGAGACCCTTAGCAACTTAGCAAGACCCTGTTTTAAAATAAAAGATAAAAACAGACTGAGGATATGGCTCAGTGGTTAAGCACTTCTGGGTTCAATCCCTGGTGCCAAAGAAAAGAAAAAAAAAGTATATTTTAAAGGAACAAAAGCACATATTACATACATTATTTTTTACGCATAGTGGTTATATTCACTTCAGGCACACAATACTGGCTTTTGTTTAGGGATATATATATATATATATATCTCCCTAATATATATATATAGTTTGTTGTTGTTGTTGTCGGTGGTGGTGGTGGTAAAATATTGTAGACCTGCAGGAATGGTTTAATGAAGACCAAGAAAGATAATATTTTGAGATTTTCTTGTAAATAGTTCACATAAGGAATTTTGAATTAATTATAAAATTTCCAAAAGATCCTTTATAAGAAATCCCATATAAAACACCTAAATGTTAACTGCATGTATTTGAATAAAATATTCAAATATTAATTATATAATTCAGAGTTTAACAGGTTACACTTAAAATACTACATACCAAATTGCTATTTCAAACAATTGACATTTCCTCCCTTTATTCAAAGAATTCTTAATGAGCTTTATTTGTGTACTGACTTGAAGTTGTTAGAAATATATGTGTATGCTATATACATGGAAAAAAATACCTGTTTTTACTCTATGAAGTGATTTGGCTTGGAAAGGTAAATAGGGAAAATGTATTTTTAATTGATATAATATGTACATATACTTTCATAGCTCATAATTAATTGTTTATAATTTCTTTATAAAATCTCATTAATTCTGATGCTTGATGATTGGATTTTGGACATGATTGGACTCATTTAGTATCTCTAATAGTATAATTAAATTCATTGGAATAAAAATTTCTGGTGACATAAACATGTCTTAAATTGATACTATGAAGATAATACCGACTCATGTCACCTTGCTGGTCAATTTTGTGTTAAGGTTCCTAAACCTTTAAAAAAAAGTCTAAAAGAGCATATTTAAATTTTTTATTTTCTTGAGTATTAAACTTCATGTGTTACTCAGTATATTTTCAACTGTCACAAAGTTAGATAGATGAGATAATGAGATCCACAAAAATAAGCATTGTTTGTGGTTAGTACGTGCTATATGATAAATGTTTTCTTGTACAACCCAAGGTCAGATAATAAAGAAGTGTTATATTTTAGTATCTGAAGAAAGCAAACCCATTTGAAGGATAAAATAATTGCTACATTCAGACTGGATATAATGGAATTTAAAACTGCTGTGATTAAACAGCAGTTTCCCTTCTGAGTTAAAGGGAAAGGAAACTATAGTTCTAATGCATGGACAGTTCACTAAAGAATTGGTCAAACTGATTTAAACTTGTAACCTTTCTATGCAGTGCATTAGATGTATTTGCTCATTTTTTTAACTAAAATCTGATTCCTGTAATGTGGATGGTGACATATTTTATAAGAAAATCAAAGTAAATGTAGAAAAACAAAGTTCCTTCTAATTGCTAATGATCTATCCTATTTCTTTCTAGCTTGTGCAAAAGCCTTGAGCACCATAAATGTCAAAATACTTCTTTCCATTCCTAAATAAAACCAAATAGTATTTGCTTCCTTTCTTGTTCTGTTCATTGTAATTAAGCTGATTAAAAATAAAACCAAAGAAAAGTTCAGAACAAAGGAAACATCAGATGCTCCAAGCTCACTCAATTTAGTTCAAATGAGGCTAAAGCAATGCTGTGCCCACTTTTACCAGCAAAAGCAGTCGCTAAATGTTAATACCTTGAAATCAGCGTGATCGCTGTATTTACACTGTGCTTGTCAGCAAGCACTATGAACTAGGGTTTGTTTTTCCCCCATAGAGAGATAGTTTTTAAGATTTTGAGACAATAATGCATAAACACACACACACAAACACACGCATTGTCTTAGAGGAAATCTGGAAATTCAATACTTGAGTTTAAACCCTGGCTCTGTCTGATATTAGTTATATGACCTTGAGCAGTTAACTGATTTCATTGTGCCTCATTTTCTATAAAGTGAGAATGTTGATAAGATATACCTGCAGCTACAAGTCTGATGTTGGTGTCCTTCCCACTTCCCATCCCAAGTTCACATATGGAGCCTAATACCCAGTGTGATAGTAATTAGTAAGAGGTGGGGCCTTTGGGAATGGGATTATTTCTCATGAATGAGATTAGTGCCCTTATGAAAGAGACTCCAGCGAACTCCCTTTGCTCTTTCACCACGTGAGGACATATTGAAAGTACCACCTGTGCTGGGCTCCATGGTGCACATCTGTAATCCCAGCGGCTTGGGAAGCTGAAGCAGGAGGATTGCAAGTTCAAAGCCAGCCTCAGCAATTTAGCAATGTTCTAAGCAACTTACAGACACCCTGCCTCAAACTGAAAAAGGACTGGGGATTTGTCTCAGTAGTAAAATGCCTCTCGATTTAAGAAAAGAAAACAAAAGGAAGGAAGAAAAGAAAGAGCCACCTGTGGAGCACCCTGAGTCTTCCTCAGAAATCAGATCTACAGGTGCCTTGATCTTGGACTTCCTAGCCTCCAGAACTGTGAACAACAAATTTATGTTATTTGTAACTATCCAGTCTAAAGTATTTTGTTATATAATCCAAATAGATTAATACATTTACTTTTTAGAATTGTGTGGAAAAGTTGCCAAAAGAATTAGAAGAGTGTCTGGCATATAGAAGGTACTCAACAAATGTTAGCTAATATTATTTTTTTAATATTTTTTTAGTTGTAGATGTACACAATGTCTTTATTCTATTGCTTTGTATGTGGTGCTGAGGATCAAACCCAGGGCCTCACGCATGCAAGGCAAGTGCTCTACACTGAGCTACAATCCCAGCCCCTAGCTAATATTATTTAGACTGAAGCAAGACAGAACAAATAGTCTTTAAATTACTATATCTGATATATCATGTACTTTTGATAGCCACCATTTATAGCATATTGAGCTCTTCTGCCACCAATTCACTACATTATTCCCAAAAATGTAAACAGGGAAGCTATGCACTAACAACAACCTCTCACACTAATTCCAACTCTTCCCATGCTAGCAAAGGTGACATTTATACACACTTATCTATTTTCCCCTGTTACATCTCTCCTGCAAGAAAAGAAACCAAGGCTGAGAGGGTATCACTGTTTCCCGAGCCCATTTAAATTAGATCATTTCTTAATCACAGTGTGTTATGCAAAGAATGCCTTCTCACAACCCTCTTAATTTTTAATATCCTTCCATGAGCTTTCAGGTTGTGTGTATCTTTTCTCCCTCTACTCCTTTAAAATTATTTAAAAAGAAGAATTTATATAAAACAAACCCTTGACATCAAAGGAAATGTAAAGAGGTCAATGGAAGACTTCAAAGGAAAGCTTTGAAAGAAGAGAGGTGTCAAAAAAGTAAAGTGAAGGAGATTTCATCCTGGAAATTATAAAACTGGAAAAATTAAGAAATCAGAAATGTCAGTAATGATACAGGAAACTAGTGAGGAAAAAAACCCATATCACCTGGATTTGGCTTATTTTGTAAAAGGTATTTAAGTGGATATGGCCCACCTGGATGTCTTACCTAGCAAGATGTTGGTATTGGAAAAGAACTACTGCTTGGCATTATTTAATAAAATCCTCTAATAGTTCATTGCCAACTCCATATTCAAGAGAGCATTTTGAAGTCAAATCACACAAGTCAATTAGAAATTCTATGGGAGACAAAATGGAGGGTAAGGAATTATCTGGTATTGTGTATCTGAAGAGCAGGACAAACAAACACATAAATATCTGATTATCCAAAATTGTATGCAGATTCCCCACTCCTTTCCAATCCCTGGAGGATCCTAAATGTTCTCAGAGGAAGCAATGCCTCAAATGAAGATTCAAGTATGGTTGTTTGCCAAGATACTACTTAACTATAGAAGAGTTTAGACTGGACTAACCCTTCTGAATTAATTAGAATCTCTAATAGTTTGGCCTGGAAATTAATGTACTCTGCTGATTTAGTCAGTTTTTTTGCTGTTGTGACTAAAAGATCTGACCAGAACAATTTTAGGGGAGAAAAAATTTATCTGGGAGCTCACAGTTTCAAAAGTCTCAGTCCCTGGACAACAGCTTCTATTCCTCGGGGCTCAAGCTGAAGCAGAACATCATGGCAGAGTGTGTGGCTGAGGGAAGCAGCTCACATGATGATCAGGAAGCAGAGAGAGAGAGAGAGAGACTCCACTCTCCAGATATATATACCCCCAAGCCACGCCCCCAATGAACCACTTTCTCCAGCCACACCCCACCTGCCCCCAGTTACCACTCAGTTAAACCCACCAGGGATTAATTCACTGATTAGGTTAAGGCTATCACCCAGTCATTACTCCTCCAAACCTTGCATTGTCTCACACATGAGCTTTTGGGGATACCACATTTAATCCATAACATTTGCCTTGGCAATCTCTGCAGAAGAGGCTTCTATGGGTTTGGCTGAGGCCTTTGCTGATTTTACATCACAGCTCAGAACTTATTCCACCCTTGTATTTCGATAGGTGTGATCACAAGAGCACATTTCAGCAAATGTCCTGCATACAAATTTTTGACTCAGTGTCTGCCTTCCCAGGTTCCCACCTGCAGTAGCATTCAAAGCAGAATGTCTTCCACTATAGAGTCCCTGGATGCATTCTGAGCTTATTCAACGTATACGACTACTACTGGAATGAGAAGGGTATGAAATGAATAACTCTGCTCGTGCCTCTTGAATTTTGGGTAGTTAAGATGGGTAAACCTCATTTTTCTTATCTATAAATGAAGTAAGACACACACACACACACACACACACAAATATTATTCAGCCCTAAAAGGAAGGCAATTCTAACATATCTACAGTATGGATGAAACTTGAGGACATTACAGTAAGTTAACTGAACAAGTAACACACACACACACACACACACACACACAAAGAAACAAAATAAATCGTATACCTACATTTGTTTTTTAATTTTTAAAAAATTATTTTCAAAGTTTTTTGAGTCCTTTTAATTAATTTATATATATAATTTTGTCTCCTTTTTATTGGTTCTTTTTAGTTATGCATGGCAGTAGAATCCATTTTGACATAATTATAAAGGCATGGGATATATCTGGTTCTAATTCCGTCTCCAGTATCTTTCCTTCCTCTTCCCTCTATTGGTTGTTTTTTAATTGTAGATGAACACAATACCTTATTTATTTATTTATTTTAATGTAGTGCTGAGAATTGAACCCAGTGCCTCACATGTGCTAGCTAGGCAAGCGCTCTACCACTGAGCTACAACTCCAGTCCCCCCTCTGTTGATATTTCAACCTTTTTTTAAAATGCAAAACTGTAAAATTATATAACTCCTAGAAAATCTAGAGGATCTGGGTTTGACAATGAGTTTTATATAGAAAACCTAAGACAAGAACCATATTAAAAGTAATTTCTCCTCTGTGAAATAGACTATCAAGAGAATGAGAAGCCACAACTGGGGGAAAAAAATGTTTGCAAAAAAAAGACATATCTGATAAAGGACTTTTATCCAAAATATTCAGAGAATTCTTGCAAATCAATAATAAGAAAACAAACAATATTTAAAAACGGGCAAATGGCCTAAACAAACACCTAACTTAAAAAGATATACATCCGGGCACAGGTGACACACGCCTATAATCTCAGAGGCTTAGGAGGCTGAGGCAGGAGGATTGCCAGTTCAAAGCCAGCCTCAACAACAGCAAGGCACTAAGCAACTCAGTGAGACCCTGTCTCTAAATAAAATACAAAATAAGGCTGAGGATGTGGTTCAGTGGTTGAGTGCCCCTGAGTTCAATCCCCAGTACCCCCCAAAAAAGATCTACAGATGGCAAGTAAGCATATTATAAAATGTAGTGCATCATATATCATTAGGAAATTCAAATTAAAAACTGAAGTATAGACTATAGACTACAAATCTATTAAAATGGCCAAAATCCAGAACACTGAAAATATCAAATGCTAGGAAGGATGTGGAACAAAGAAGAATTTTTATTCATTGCCGGGGAGAATGCAGAATGGTGCATGTGAAATGAAATACAAAACCAAAGACGATTTGGCAGTTTCTTATCATGTGATCCAGCAATCACATTCTTAATAGCATCTTGCTACATGGGTTGAAAACTTATGTACACATAGAAATCTTCACACAGATGCTTACGGTGGCTTTATTCATAATTATCACAACTTGGAAGCAACCAAGATTTTCTTCAGTAAATAAGTAGATAAATAAACCCTCTTACATCCAGACAATGAACTATTATTCAGTGCTGAAAAGAAATGAGCTTTCAAATCATAAGAAGATGTGGAAGAACCTTAGATGCACATTACTAAGCGAAAGAAGAAAATCTATAAAGGTTACATGCTTGTAATTTCAACCATATGACATTCTGGGAAAGCAAAACTCTGGAGCCAGTAAAAAGATCAGTGGTTGCCAGAAATTAATGTGGGGATGGGGAGAGGTGAATATGTACAACACAGAGTGGGCTTTTAGGGCAGTGAAACTATTTCACTCTATGTTACAACAATGGCAGACAAATGTCATGATACATTTGTCAAAACCTATAGGATACACAGCAGAAAGAGGGAATCATAATGTAAACTACAGAATCTGGGTGATGATGTTGGGTCACTGTAGGTTCCTAGATTGGAACAAATGTACCACTTTGGTGTGGGATGTTCATAGCAGGGGAGGCGAGGGAGGGACACTGGAGGTATATGAGCACTCAGTACTCCTGCCCAATTTTGTTGTGAACCTAAAAACTGCTCTAAATTATTGTCTGCTGAAAAGAAAAGGAAACAGTTTCCAACTTCTCTGAAAACCTGGAAGATCAGTCACCATTACAATGATACTTCTCATGATGTTGCTCACCAGGAGCTGTGTAGGAGATGCCCTCTTGGGATATACACAAGCTCTCAAGTTTGTCAGCACCCCTCGGAGCATGCTTTATTCCTTTGCATTTCTTGCTTGGCCATGGTCATTTGACTCTGTGGCCCCTGCTGTGGAGGGACTGTAATGACTTCATTCCCTTACTCATTTGTGCATCCTACTTGGAGATATAGCATTTAAGCTACAGTACAAAGAAAGAGCACTAACTGGAAGTCAGAACACAAGGTTCACAGTGGTGGCAACTCCAGAATTTTAAAGAAAAGAGAGGAACTGCAATTCAATTACAAGGGCAGGGGGCAAGAATTCTTGTAATTGAGTTTGCGTAGCAAGTACATGCTTTTTTATATGGGTCTTCTTTGGGAAGCTGATAGAGACTAGAAGGGGGCTACTTTCAAAAGTATCTTTTGGCATTGACACTGGCTCAAACCCAACTCTGCTGCTAACAAGTTATGGGGTCTTAGACTTTCTCTGAACCTCAGGTTTCAATAACTGAACCCAAGAGTGTAAGCTAGAGATCACCTACTTAAAGTCCCCAACATCTGCAGCACTATCTGGGAGCTTATTAAAAATGTAGGGTCTCAGTTTCCTCCCTAAACCAACTGAATCAAATTTTGCATTTTCACACAGTCCTTAGCTGAGTCACACGCACAGGAGAATTTGAGCAGCACTGGCCTAGATGATATCAAGTTCTCTGTCTGATGAGTCAGCATTGTAAAACAGAAAGAATATAATGTTGGAATTTGACAGACAGATCTAATCTGAAATTCTGTTTCAACCATCTTATCTTATGCCATCGAAAAAATCATCTGTCTTCTCTGAGGCTTTTTCACATCTGTCAAGTTAGGGATATTAATACATGCTTAATAAGGCTTTTGTGACGTTTATAAATAATAAGCATCTCCAACAGTGTCTGATATATGATAGGAATTGAGTACATATTAATTCTATCTCCTTGCAGTATCAATAGTCTATAATTCTACAGCCCTCACTTACTGCCATAGATCTATTTCCTACCACCTATGTCCCTAACTTTAGAAGAAAAGAAACATAAAACACTAAATCTAGCGAAAGCAACATTTGAATATAAAAACTCAAAGTTATTGGGTGGCAGCATATAGAATGAATGCAAGCTTTGATGTGCACTGTCCCTTAGAAATAAATAAATTAGATTCTTCCTCTACTACTGTCAGTTTAGCAAGAGACAATAAAACCAACGTTTTGTTTTTCAAATTATCAAAATGATGCTGTTGCTTGAGGGCAAGATGTGTGTGTCCCTGGAGTCTCAAAACAGGGCAATGTTTGACCCGATTACCTATTAAGTGTTGTAGTCTCTCAAAGTAACCCTGAAGAAATTTGTTTATTCTGAAGTTGTTAAGGGGAGAGAAACCTCTCCCAAGATATCTTTTTAAATGCTATTCCATTGTATTTTGAGGTGATATGTTTTGTCTTTTACTGAATATGCTATTATTAAAAAATTGCTCACCTACCATTACACTCTTCATTTTGAATTCACTACACTGTGACTTTTATGTAAATCTTTTATGAAAAGGTCTCCAGTGGATCTTCTTTAATTGGTTAAGGATTATCAGCAGAGAACACTATCAAAACTCTCTTTTAAAAACTCATGGCACAAAACTTATGCAGGGATAAGGTGTCTGGATGCAGATAAAAACAAACCATATTCTCATGCCCACAAATACAATTTGAACTTGGCTTGTCAAAATACAAAGGGCTTTCAAGTATTCCATTAGCGATCATATTCTAGAACTGCTTTGTTTCATAAAATTGAATCATCCATGTTATGATTCTTACAAAACTGGTTTAGGGAAGGAAGGCAGTTGGAGAACTCTGCTAATAAAATATTCTTGTATCTATTCTTTCAGGACATAGACTAACAGAAGGTATCTAATTCAAGAGCTTCTAAGGAGTTTCCTTCTTTCATCTTGCAAATCTCTCCAACCATTTTATTATCCAATGTGAATGAATAAACACACCACACACACACACACACACACACACACACATTAGTCATATCAACAGCAATTCAGCAATTCCTCCTCTTTCCCAACATCCACATATTATTGTACGATTCAGAGAATTCAGCCTGAATTTATATCAGCCTTGTTCAAAAATCACCCCTGCCCTCTTCCTTCCATTCCTATCTCACACTTATGAGTAACTTTTCAATTCTTTCTCAATACTCCTATCACAACATGAATAAATACTTCTTAGATTTTGCTATATACATCCACAGATAGCACCACTGGCTAATGTGACTATTACTACTTTGTCACTAAAAGCCAGTTCTAAAATTTGCATTAAACTTAAAAGTGGTACTAGAGGCACAATTAATATCACTGATTCTATACATGTCTATACCGTTATACCTAGTCATTTCATAACTACCCTGTTATGCTTATAAAATCCAAATTTTTAAGTAAAATGGGAATTCAAAATCAAGACTGCACTCAAAATTAAAGCATGGGCAATATTCTGCATGACATTTTAAGTTCAATACAGACAAAGCAAGCTGATTCTAATATTACTGTAAGCTGAATATCATTAAGAGAATACATTTCCTGCCAAGGTATTCATACCAGGCATTTGAAAACCTAATACCACATCAGCAATTTTTTGATTATAGTTTTTAGTTTAAAATTCTATTTCCCTTCATTACTCTTTTGGCTCTAACAGCCCTAGGATGCAGAGGATATATGCAAAATTTTATCCAGCTTTGAGAATTTGTTTGGGATTGGCATAATTTAAAATTATAATTAAATTTAATCATAGTACTTTAAAATTACACATTAATCCATCATTGTGAATTTACAATGTATTTAAAGATGTTTTGCATCTATTGTTCTTAGATTTTAGAACAATCATCCTCAGTCATTTGTGCTTTCAGGACATTCATTAATCCCAGCACATTTAAGTTTGAGTTTTCTTCAAACTTGCTTTTACTCAGGCAACTCCAAGTCAGTAGTTAATAGAGAGGGCTTTCCCACCACCTGTGCCTCATGAGAGAGAAATTTTCACCAGGGAATGCACCGGAGCTGTCCACTCCAAATACAGATGGCTTCCTCTTCTTTTGAGATTCTGATCTGCTTTGGGAAAATGGCTCAAAGGGTCAGGGATAGTTGAAAGAACTTTCGTAGGAGACAATTTTTATATATCTCTTTTACCTGGGAGATTTTTCATAAGCCAACTCAGAACCTCTCTGCTTGGTATGCAGTACAGAAATAACTGGGTAAGTCTCTCATAAATTGAATTGAACTGACCATGGATTTGAAGTTACTGCCTTTCCCACTGAGTTAAAGCCAAATAGAGTTGCCTCCCTGGGCCAGGCTTTGATCAGTAGCATGGCACTTTCCTCTTCCTGACTTAAATGCATCCAGTCCCGGGTGCTGGTTTTATTTAATGTTCTTGTTCACTTCACTGGAAATGCTTTAACTCTGGCACCTGCTGGCTGTGAAAGTGATTAGGATTTCATGCGACCAGAGCATTTCATTTCTAGTAAGCCACACCACGGCCCATAAATTAATACAGGATTATGCTTCGGCATTTACTCTGCAGGCTTGTTTTGAACTGAAAAGAAAAGGCAATTGAAGGATGAAGAAAAAAGGAAATGATGAGATGAAAAGTGAACAGTTTCACAAAACCTGACAGTGTATATTAGCATAGGCACTTTCTTATGAGGAAACTAAGAAACTTACACCACTATAACATTGTACTTTGCTAATGCTGATAAGCATCATTCTTTCCTTTCAAAACTGGACTCATTTTACATGTGAAAAATATCTTAGCCTCTGTCAGAATGTATATTGGTAATCTTAAGTGTCTCTGAAAGCCAGTTGAGCAATTAGAGTCACAATCTCAGCTGAGCCTAGCCTTTCATGCATTCCCCCCAAGGTGCCAAAGATATGAATAAAGCTGGCTTTGATCCTCCAGGTCATTGCATCCAAAGCCAAGTACTACCAGGTAAGCTCTGTCAACATCAAGACGAGCAGAAGAATCACCCTGCTACGTTCTATCTTAATTCTAATGCTTCCAAATAGTTAAAGATAATGAAAATATTGCAGGCAAACCGTGGCCCATGGCTCCAATATAGACTATTTCCTGTTTTGGAAGTCCTATGTACTAAGAAGAGATCCTACATTATAAAAAGATTGAAAGAGAATCAAAATAATAATATCGGTGACACAAGATCATCTGAAATTCAAATTTCAGTGTCCATTGGTAACATTTTATTGGAACGCAGTCATGCTTGTTTCTTTGCATATTGCCAATGGCTGCTTTTATACTACAATGAGATAAAAATGTAAAATATTTAGTATATGACTCTTTACAGAAAAAGTTTGTCAACTCTTGTTTCACTAAGTTTTGAGTTAATTTGTTACATGATAGATAAGCAGCAGTAACTGAAATAGAAGTCAACACTGTTTGCAAATGTAATACATAAGAAGACATTTTAATTGATTTCTTAGCCATATAACTTTATAGTTAAGATTCAAGAGGAAACTAGCAATTAAATAAATTTAATATTGAACCTCCTGAGGTTTTTCTCATTTATTGCATACAAAGGCAATTTTCTTGTTCCAATGAGAAATAGGATGAATGTAACATTTCTTCAACTCCTACCGTGTGCCAGATAATGTTTTAGGCCATGGTAGCAATTGTAAATTAAAACAGATAAATATTCTGTCTCTTAGAGATAGTAGTCAACTGCAGAAAATATAGGCACTTAAATAATTTCATGATACAATCTGTGATTGACTTATTTTAAAAATTTGTGTACTGTGCTCTGATAATTATACCTGGAAAATGTAGCCTTGACTTTGTAACAGCTAAGCTTCCCCCAAGAGCTGACACTTCAGACATCCAAGTGGAAATTGGAGTTGATTAGGCAAAGTGGGATGGGGGTGCAGCTAAAGAGGGGAGAATTTTCTAGACTGCAAAAGTATGGTACATTAGAGTAACTCAAAGGTTAGTGTTACTGGAGATAAGGAAAAAGTTGCAAGATAAAGTTGGAGATTACAGACCTGTGTAAACTATTGTATTGGTTTTAATTTTTATCCTAAGATACTAAAGTATTTTATGAAGTGGCATGGGGAAAGAGAGGGATTTGCCTTAATGTAATCATATTCACATTCTGAAAAACCATTTTGTGATGTTGAAGAATGATTGGTGTGAAGGAGAACTACATCATTCAGAATGGGAAAAAGAAATGTTGGTGATAACCAGTGTTGTAGAAATATGATTTGAAACAAAATCTTCTCCCAACCCAGAAGACCTCTCCACAAAGGTAGAAGAAAAAAAATTTGTCTTTGTTTTATTATTGAAAATAATCTAATCAGAATGTGGTGCGTATGCTAAGAAATTGCAAAGACAGAAATCACATCCTTTTATATCATCAACCAGATTCAACCCATTATATACACATTCTCAAGATGAATAACAAATCCTCAAGTGAAAGCACTTGACAGCATTATCTGTTACACATAATTCATCCTACTTTTACTTGGTAATTAGGATGACCATGTATGGCTAGACAATTGACTTCATGTAAGTGAAAACAAACTTCTGAAGTCTTTATGCTAGGACACAGTTTTGCAATTTAGAGAGGGACTTTCTACTCCCCTGACACAAATGGGGAGACAGGGTTGCTCTCCTCCATTTACATGTCAAAGAGATGGCTTCAGGGCCTGAAAAAGATATTCCTAGGTCAAAGAGCTGACAAAATGTCTACCTAGGGTTCAAAAGGTTTATATGCATTTCAGAAAGAAGAAAAAGTACTTAAAAGTTTTCTAAAGTAAATGCTGTGAAAAGGGGGGGGGGCGGCGGTTATCTTCTCTTATTTTCAACAGGGAGAATTAAGCCTCTTATTAACAATGTATATTTATCCTCATGGCAGTCCAAGGGGGAACAATATTTCAAAAAAGATGGAGCATTGAGGAATGAAAATATGCATTGATTTAGAGGCAGAGAGATCATTAGTGACTTTAATGAGGGCTGTTTCTAGGATATACTTGGAACAGAAGCCAGATGGAGTGAGCTAAAGATGACTGAGGAGGGGGAATAGAGTAAATAAAAAGAACTTCAGTCATTTAATGAAGTTTGCCTGTGAAGAGAAGATAGGGCAATACCGAGAGGGTAGTGGGTAGAGACAAATGTCCACTGCTTTTCCTTAAGAGGGGTGGTTCCTGAGCATGCTCAAAGCCAAGGAGAAGGTTCCAGTACAAAGGGGAGAGTGAAAATTCAGGATAGAGGAGGAATAATGGGTGATGTGAGATTCCTGGGGAAGGAAGAGAAGATAGAATTCAAAGCTTAGGTAGAAGAAGTGAGATCTTGCAAGTGAGCAGAGGTTGAGTGCAGGTAAACAACTCTGTATCCTAGAAAGCATGAGAACCTCAATGAACAACTTTCTAAAGGAATAGAGATTTTGTCATAATGAAGAAAGGCTTTATAAAAGTGTGAGCTTGACGGAGGCGGGGAGAGAGACAGACACAGACACAGGCAATGACTGGTATAGAGAAGAAATAGAGTATTTCCAGAATCCTAGGACACTGGACCTGTGGAGGATGAGGGCCACTGGTTTTGCATTGCTCCCCTGTATATTTTCAGATTTCTCTTCTTGTGCCTCTATCTTGAATATTTGTCTTCTTCTAGGCTTTTCCCTGGGCCTTTTTCCCACACACTCCTCTGGCTGTCTCATCTACTTCTATGACTCCTTAGCTAAGAATTATGTCTCCTGGGGCTGGGATTATCAGTGATAGAGTGCTTGCCTCACATGTGTGAGTCACTGGGTTCGACCCTTGGCACCACATAAAAGTAAGTAAATGAATAAAATAAAGATCCATGAACAACTGAAAAAAAAATTAAAAAAAAAAGAATTGGTGTCTCCCTCATCTGTTCCTCCACCCCTTTCTCTCTCTCTCTCTCTCTTTCTTTCTCTCTCTCTGAAACTAGGTACCTAGATCAGCATGCCTACAGGCAAGTTCCACTGGACTGTCCCACAATCATCCCAAACTCATAAGTACAAATTAAACTTATTTTTTCTCACCAAACATGTTCCCAGTACCATGTTTCTTGTCTCAGGCAATGTCAACCACACCCATTCACGTATTCAAGAACCTTCACACTCTATTCTCCAACACCTAATCCTGGAATCATAGACTCCGCCTCACCTCCTACATACTTGAAATCCATCCATTTCTCACCATCCTCACCAGCAACTTCTAGGCCCAGGAAAAAGCCTAGAAGGAGACACCAGATTGTTCATCATTTTCTCTCATGTAGATGATTCCAGAAGCTACCTAGTTGATCTTCTTATCTCTATTCATGGGTGTTCTCTGATGCATTCTCTAAACTCTAGTCAGAGTGAATCTTATTATATTCCAAATGTGATAATGAATACAATGTTTTAGTAATTGTTTTGGTCCTAGATCTAGGAATACTCCTTAATAGAGTGCAAAAAAATGTGTCTTGATATGGTCTTTGCTGACACCACCAATTCCACAATTCCCCACCCCTCACTCTATCTCTAACTATATCCCCTTCTTTGGCAAAATAACTCCTCTTCACCATCAGCCTTCTATTTGATTTTTGTCATTGCTGCTGCTGCTCGTTTGTTTGTTTTGAGGCACTGAGGACCAACCCTAAAGCCATGAGCATGCTAGTCAAGCACTCCACCACTGGGCAACATTCCTAGCCTTTCCCTCTGCATTAAACTTCATCCATCCCTCCTTTCCCTCCTTCCCTCCCTCCCTCCCTCCCTCGCTCCTTCTTTCCTTCTTTCCTTCCTTCCTTCCTTCCTTCCTTCCTTCCTTCCTTCCTTCCTTCCTTCCTTCCTATTTTTTGGTACCGTGGATTGAACTCAGGGGTACTTTACCACTGAGCCACATCTCCAGCCCTATTTTTTTGTGTTTTATGTAGAGACAGGGTCTCACTGAGTTGCTTAGCGCCTCGCCATTGCTGAGGCTGGCTTTGAACTCACGATTCTCCTGTCTCAGCCTCCCAGAGTGCTGGGATTACAGGCATGTGCCACCACACCCGGCTTCATCACTTCCTATAGGGGGCTTTCTTTGGATCCCTTAATCCAGGTCATCACTCTAAGTACTCAGCAACTCTACTTCCCCTCCATCATAACGTTTATGCAACTAAATTATTATTGCCGAGCACTGTCCTTAAATGCTAAGACAGAAAACTATTTGTGTTAAGTAATTTTTCCCCAGTTCCAAGTGTAATGTTTTAACCTGAGTAGGAAATCAATAAGTACTTGCATATGAAAGAAGGAAGGAAGCAATAAAACTCTAATGGAATGATATTGGAACAGATCATAAGAGAACTTTGCAAAAGTATAGGATGCTGTAGTAGCTAAGATATGAAAAAGATGGTTCAGAGTTAAAGGGTAGGGGAGGGCAGGCTTATTTACTATTTATAGCACCTGGAGGCAAATAGATCATGCTTTCCTGAATCTGAAGCTAGAAGTAGAATTAATTAAATTAAAACTTTCATAATAAAAACATATTTATTACTGTCAAAAATGGTCTCTTTAGATTGGTATATGATGATTAGGTGATAAAATGTGACAGGCTATGAATTAGTCTGCAATAATTCATAGCTTGGATACTTTTTCCAAGTGTGATAATAGGATGCCATCCTGACAGTAGGCAGGATTCAGAGCCCAGCCTATAAAATATTAAATATTAAGTTTCTGTGTAAAACATTTTTCCTAGATTTTTTTTCCTCTAAGTACTTCATTGTAAAAGTAGAAATAAAGAAATTTGAAATTTCTTTTCTAGTTACCATCTGGACTTTTTTGAATGAAACTTAGACTCTGACTACCTTACCCCTTACTCGGCCAGGTAGAAAGTGGCATCCAGTGGGAGACAGCCAAGGTGAGGGGCTTTCCCTGCTGTCTGGCAGATATTTGACAGTCTCACTACCCACCATACTGCAACATTTTGTCCCCTCTCAGAAATGAATTTTCTTCATACAATGGCTGCAGTCCCAGTAAATAGTTGGATATTTTCTCTCCTATGAGAGGAGATCCTTCCACTTTTAAAATAGCTTGTCAATATGTTGGTAAGGTAGTTTGATGTCCCTAAGTCAGGTAATTCCTAGGGGAAAAAAAGAGGTGGGGGGAAGAAGGAAGGAAGATATTGTGGTAATTGTTCTTGGCAAAATAATTTATACTTTCACAGAGCCACTCCCTGATTTGACATAAACAGGAATAAGGTATTTATCAAGTCAGATATATTTTTCTCCTCAAACTAAGGACATTTCTATAATCTGCATGTTTATTTTTGCCTAAAGCATAGGAATCTTTGCCTTAGGACATAAGAAAAAAAGTGGTGTGGGGTCTGAATATCATTGCATTAAAATTCACCTGGGTTCTTTTTGCTTCCTGATTAACTATGTGGTCCACTGGAATTGTGTCCTCCAATATTATATGGAAATCATTATCCTTTTTTGCACTTGGAATTCCTTCCCTGAAACTTTCACTCTGTTATACCAAAGTACTAGTTTTACACTTTAACTCAGATCAATTTATTGGACAGTATACCCTTCTGCAGCATATCATATCCTTACTTGGAGGTTGGGGCAAAGGTTTGTCACATCTTTTTTTCCTACAACTTCCATTCAAGTTAGCTATAAAAGCACATTATGCCACTGAATACCAGATGTGGCAGATTCTTACAGCTTTGTGAATAGATTTGCCATTTTTGTTTGGGTTGCTGAGTCAGGAAATTGACATTCTACTGTTGTGCTTTTAAAAGTATTTGCTGTGACTTCATTTTTTTCCCTCTGACAGTTGAAGCAGAAAGGTGGATTAGCTTTCTTGATTCCAATTATCTTCCCTGTAGTATATTGCTGATATGCTCTTGTGTCAGATAAGTTATGTGAAGAAGAAGAAAATGTCACCTGGCAAATGTGACAGTTTTAGAAAAAGCTTGAAAGGTATTTCTTGTCACTGATAGGTCTCTAAGAACTTTTTTCTTAAAAGCAGGTAGAATGCTTTTGAAATATTTGAATTGGTTGTTTCTTTCTTCCAAATTTACTAAAAGATTACCATATAAATGTCAACTTTTGTTTTTAGGAAATATATAAATTAAGATAGAGTAGTTTTATATTTGGTTTCAGTCTACACTTGAAAGTTAGATTAGCACTAGAAGCCTTCTCGGTTTTTTGCTTCTTTTTATTTTTCCCCTCAGACAGTAGGTCATATCTCAGAAAGACCAGGTCCTCACTACAGGAGGAGAAATTTGAGACAATGGTAGAATAATAGCTGATGCAAATGTGTGACTGTGTGTTATGTGTGCTTTTTGTGTTTCAAGATGCTGAAAAAAGCCTTGAAGTTTTGAGCACTCATTCACAGACTTGATTACACAGAACCACTAAACAATACTGACCATCTGGTGAAGTTGAGTTTTATTTTCATATTTGTTTCATAATCATTTACCATCATTTTTTAAAATGTTCTACTCTCCTGTTTTCCCTATTGAAGCACCTATATCTGTGGGCCACATTGAGAGAATTTAAATCAATTAAAATGCAACCTGTATTTTTGAGACAAAGATACATCCCTCACTGCTTTGTAGGTCAGATGAAGGAACTGCTTAGAGGTAAGGTTAGGTAAGAAACTAGATGATTCTTAATATGAACTAGGTAGAAAGCTACAGCTGGGAGTTAAATCTGAATTCTTTGCCTAATGGATTATATCACCACTCTTTGTATGATATTAGGGTGCAATTGTAATACAGAACTGCAAGAAAGTCTTTGTAGTTTAAGCTAAGGCTCTCTCTTAAATTTTTACACAAGGGAAACTAAAGACAATGTTTCCTAATTGCTATAGTGGATCATGGTGTCCACTAGAAGGACTATAGATCACTTGCTAATCTTCTCAGTCAAAATAAAAGTTTCCAACACCATACTGAGTATATATTTCCCCCTTTTTGACAGAATTCTTGTAAGTATAAATAATCTTAGGTGTTCTATCTCATTTAGATGATTACCAGCACATCCATGGAAACACAGCATTCTCAGTGAGAGTCCCTCTCTTGCCTTCCTTTTAGTATTTATTTGGTCTCTAACAATTAAATAGGGATGAATCAGCTCTTTCAGTTCCCAATTTTCTCCAACTCAGTAACTGAGCATTGTCAGAATAAGAAAACTCCCCTAATCATTCTCAAGATGTCTCCCTATTTGCCACCCAATCTCCTCAATCTAATGAGCAATCAACAGAGCATTTACTGGGGCCATATAGAGACTGTCTAAAAATGTTATTGCTTTAGGTTTGGTGAACAGAAAAGGAAGATAATACTGGATGAAGAAAAAGAGAAAAACAGAGCAAGAAAAACAGTAGTATTTCCTTTAATTTTACACAAAGACAGGAAAGGAAACAATGTCGATAGAGAAAAGAAGGAAAGCTTGTATGAAAATGAGCAAGAATTTGTAAACTCTAAGTTTTCCTATGTGTGTTGTGGACATTTCCCTTAAATATACCCTTCTCTGTCCTTCACAAACACACTCCAGGCTTTGATTAACCAGGTTTGATCTGCAAGATGAATTAGGAAAACCCTAGGGACACAGAAGGAGACAGACAGTTATCTACAGGGAGATGGATTACGCCTCCTACTTGAAAAAGCGTGACTCCTTCCTAGGTCAACTCCTGTGCTAACAGCAGTTGCAGGCTCCCTGATTTTTCCTTCAGGGAATATGCTTCTGTAGAAAATGCACAATGAGCAGGATTTTAGGAATAGATTAGAGAAAGGTGAACGATAATATGGTTTGTGTTAGAAATAATGCTTGGTAGTGAGAAGAGGTACCTGCATTTTAGACCCTGGAAATAGTTATTCAAATTTTGCCTAGATTCAGAAAGATTGACTAATCTGAAACTTGTTGTGACCTGGACAATCTGATATCTGGTGTGACTTAAATTTTATAGGACCTAGCCCAATCACTAAATAGAAGTTTTTTTGTTTTGTTTTGTTTTTTGGTTTTTTCCCCTAAAATTCACCTTATAAAATTTGCTTGTATGTGTGTGTGTATGGGGGGGGGGGTAACTAGGCATTGAACTCAGGATCACTCTACCACTGAGCTATCCCCCCAGACTTTTTTTAGTTTTCATTTTCACACAGGGTCTCATTAAGTTCCTGAGGTTGGGATCAAATTTACTGTCCTCTTTCCTAAGCCTCCCAAGTAGCTAGAGATTACAGGTAAACACCACTCTGCCTGCCTAGTATTTGCTTCTCAAAATTATGAATGAATAGGCTTGCATTCTCTCTGCAACTCTACTAATATTTCCTGTATATTTATTAGACCAAAACGTGCATAATATCTATCATACATAGAGTCAGCCCTCCATATTCATTAGTTTCACATCATATTCTATCAGGCATAGTTGGTCCCCAATTGGCCAATTTCCCTAGAATATGGCTTTCAGTTTACCAGTGTTATTATAATTTTATTTCAGAGTTTATAAAAATAAAAATGAAATACATTTGGTACTCCATATCCACAGGTTCTATATCTGTAGGCTCAACCAACCGTAGGGCAAAAATATTCAGAAAATCAATTGCATCTGTATCAAACAATTACAGACCTTTTTTCTTATCATTTCCAGCACAGTATGGCGTAGCAACTATATACATAGTATTTACATTGTATTAGGTATTATAGGTAATCTAGAGATGATTTAAAGTTTATGACAGAATGTACACATATTCTGTGCAAGTACTAGGCTATTTTATGTGAGAGATGTGAGCATTTCCATTTGGTATCTTCAGGGGTTCCTGGAACCAATCCTTCTGGTTCCAACTGAGGGCACTGAATATGTACACACAAGTAACAAGGTTGTAAACAGATATCTTCCACAAATTGCCAAAGGCCACATGTTATAGTTTGGATGTTGCAGGGGGTGGGGGTCTCCCAAAAGCTCATGTGTGTATAATTAAAGGTTTAGAGGAGAAATGATTGGGTTATGAGAGCCTTAACCCATTGAGTGAATTAAGACCCTGATGGGATTAACTGAGTGGTGACAGAAGGTGGGTATGGTGTGACTGGAGAAGGTGGGGCATTGGAGGCATGCCTTTGGGGAATATATTTGTATCTGGCCCCTGGAGTCTCTCCTTGATTTCTGATCATCATGTGAGACGCTTCCCTCCCTCACACTCTTCTGCCATGATGTTCTGCCTCATCTCAAGCCCCAAGGAATGAAGCTAACTGTCCTTGGAAGGAGACCTCTGAAATTGTGAGCCCCCAAATAAACTCCTTCTCTACAATTGTTCATGATGGGTATTTTACTCACAGCAGTGAAAAAGGCTGACTAAAATTGGTGGAAGGGGAGTGAAGGGAAGATAGTCTATGAACTGGGCAAACTACTCAAACATCCAAGAGTTACCAGGAGTGATTTACTCCACACTCAGGAAGAATACTCCAAATCTTAGAGAGAAGCAGTAGCACAAGAAAGATAGGACCACAGTAATTGTGAGAGGAAAAATGAAAGGGCCCTTTCCCTCTGGAGCCAAGCCATGAATGAATGCTTTACCTGTGATCCATGAATTTTGAGAAAAAGAACTTGACCAGCACATTGCTGAGGACAGTTGACAATTAACAAGAACCTGTGGATGACAAGAGAACTGGAGGTCCAGCACCCAGCTGTGGCCCTAAGAGTAGAATAATGTATGCATTCTTTCTTTGACTTTACTGATATTTCCAGTGTCCCAGACACTGTTCTAGGCCCTAAGCATACAGTCATGAAGAAATGGACAAGAACCCTGTTTCTGGAAATCTCATATACTGGGGTAAAGAAGGGGAAAGTTACCAAACAACACACCAATGGAATCATTTCAGACTGCTTGGTGGAGTAACGATGCAAATTTTGATTGGCAAGCAGAAATATCCTCTGTGAGATAGTAACTTTGAAGTGAGAACTGAATATTGGGATGGTGCCAGGCATGGAAATTATGAGGTCTGATATTTTGCAATGAGTATGAACTAGCATAACTGGTTCATAATTATCACAACTATCTATGGTTTCAAAATGATAAACTATTACAGCATTTCTGAGAGTTCTGGCAATTGTAATGCAAATCCTGCATTAAATATAATGCATTGCATCTCCTAGACATCCTTTGAAATTTTAAAAAAATCCATCTAGTTACCCCTTATACTCAGGCATATTTCTTCTGTTAAGATAATCACCTCTCCATTGGTCTTTGTATTAATTATTGTTCCTTTCAAGCTTTCTTGGCATTCTCAGTGTTTACAGAGTGTCAATTTGAAAAGAAAAATAAAAACTGGGAGGACTATGTAAGAAGATTTTTTTTGTTAAAGAGTATATTAAGTTTCAGGAACAAGTTGTTTTTTTGGGGGAGGGAGGGTGTCCTAGTCTGTGATTCAAAACTATTTGATGTTACTTTGTGTTAGCCTTCAAGTAGCAGAGCTTTATCTCAAGTGGTAACTGAAATGCTATATTTGCACACTCAGACAAGTAACATATTAAGTAATCTTTCTGTAATATTAGCACTCACTTCTCAAGCTTACTCTAATATGTAGGCAGGAAAGATGTTCATTAATGTATTGTGAAGGTACAAAGTCAGGAACAACAGTCAAAATTTCCTCTTAATTATGGTTGCTAGCAATTGCCTACTTTCCGCAATTGATATTTCATCGCTCTTAACTTCTCACTGTTGGTCTCAGCTGGGTGAGACTGTAACCTGGCATTTATACCCTAGGGCAAATGGATCTTACTCTTTTCTTGGGATCTGACCTTGGTGAGGGAAGGAATAAGCCAGTGGGAGGACTTTCTTTTATGTCAGGGAGTGAGATGAAGTAGGATTTGGAAGGCCTGAGAGTTGGTCATTCCCAAAGTGACAAATCAATGTAAAACAGGAACACTATCTGTCAAAGTAAACATATATTCTTACTGGTTTCCATGTAGCCATGTTTCTCCAAAAATAGGATGTTGACACAGGAAATCATTAACATCTTTGGTGGTCTATTCTATTTACTCAGAAGATATAATAGAACTTCTTGATAAACAACATTTATTCTGTGAGAACTATGAGAAATAAGAATAAGACATTTCCTTGCCCTCCAAGGGCTTATAATCTAGGGAGAAGGTGGTCAATAGAGGAAACTGATGTTGGGAGAAAATATCCTATGCATTAGCAACATGTCTTTGTTTGATGAGCAGGGGTACTGCCTTCTTTTGTTTTGGGCTATCTTTCCAAGAGTGTTTGGATAATGAAACAATTGGAAGACAGAAAAGGAGCTATTTCTGGAGCAAAGGACAGGTTTGTTTACTGTTCTAATCAATATAATAAGTATGTGTCTGCTCTGGTCTGGATATCTTTTGAGTGTGTTCCCCCAAGGATTCATGTGCTGTGGGCTTTGTCCCCAATGTGGTAATGTTAGTATGATGGAACATTCAAGAGGTGAGGAGGCATAGTGGAAGGCATTTAGCTTATTGAGGTCATCTCTCTCAGAAGAGATTAATGGTGGTATTGTAGAGTGAGTTAGTTCTTGTAAGAGTGATCTGTTATAAAGTGAGTCCCCTTCTGCATGGAGCTGCTTTCCCTCCCACTTCTCCAGCATGTTTACACCAAGAAGGCCCCCAGCAAAGGTCAAACAGATGCAGCCACAGAGATAAATAAACCTGTTTTCTTTATAAATCATTAGTGTTGGGGTATTTTGTTATAGCAACAGAAAATGAACTAATACAGTCTCCCTCTGGGACAAAATTAAAGGCTTGCTGCTCATTACAAAGGACTTGGATTCTCTAAGCTCAGAATCTCTCTCCATGCTGTAACCCACAACTTAGTCATGTATTACTTGGTCTTCTTTGTGTTACTCTGTGGGAACCAGAGTTAAGAAAACTGACATAATACTGATATAGCAGCTACTAATTTATCTTTGTGTAATACAGTTCTTTGCCTCTGACCCAGGAGTTTTGTGTCTTCTGCCAGCACCCATGGATCTGACAGGCAAACATATTAGCTTACATTCTGATAAAATCTCAAATGCTTCACAATTCTTGCCAGTCAACATGCTCCACTTTTAATTTCAACAAATTATATAATGAATAATAAAATAGATTACAGGCCACTAGTAGAAGTATAAACAAATATACATGAAGATATATCCAAGGAACAGATAATTTTCTTGGGGAACATGTGGGAAGAATTAGAAATCAGAATCTGAGTGGGGCACTGAAAGAAGGATAAGGCTACAATTGATGCAATGACAGGGAAGGGCAATTCCAGTAGCAAGAACAGTTAGAAAAATCTAGACATTTTTATTAATGAGAGATTAATTAATTGCCAATTAGAGTTGGCAGGAGACAAAAGAAAGAAACAAGACTAGGAAAGAGAATATCCAACTTTGGGGGACTTGAGATGCTTTGTAATTTTTGTCTTCACTAGAATCGTGGCAATTTTTTTTTTTTTCAAGAAAAGTTTCACAATCTAAATACTTTGTACTAAAGAATTGACTTTGATGTTTTAAAACCATAGCACTTATATAATTTCTAGTCTTTAAAAATGAGAATTGAGATTGTTTTAAAGTTTCTAGACATAAGTGGTCTTGTTTCTTTCTTTTTCCTTATTGCTTTAAGAAAGAGGAGGCATATAGACTAGGACAGTAGATTCACTGAACTATTCACCACCACTGAATGTAAGATATCACTGGGACCATAAGAATTCAGTGCATCTGCTCTTTGTCCTATGTAATCTATGGCTCTAGAAAATACCCATCTAGGCAGAGAAGCCCAACTGTCCTTTCTGAGCAGGCTTTCAGACCACTGAGACTTATTCTTGGGACATTCCAATTTATTTTCACAGCAAGTCTCCTTGGACAGAAAAAGAAATCCAGCTGAATATACACATGATCCCCAAAAATAACATGTGAAGAATGTAGCCTTCACCTCTGGAAAGACCTTAGCAATGTCAATGATTTACAGAGTGCACTCCAATGCCACATCAAGGACCATGGCTTGCTAGAAACAGCTCCTTTACAATCTGAGGAAAACAGTCAGAAAATGAAATATAGGAATACAGCTTTTAAGATATCTTAGCAGTTGATTCTTGATAGGATTGATGTTTAAAAGTTCTAGCATTAATGATATTTACCACAATAGCACAATATAAAAGCATCAAGGTCACTTCCTAAATGTTTCTTCACTACATTGCTTTCCAGAAGTGTAAATATGACTGAGTGTCTAGAAGCTGCCTAACAGTGGTTTTATCATACATTCTGAATGATAAATGACTTTCAGACAGTCTTAAGCATCACACAATGGACTCTAATAATATTGAGGGAAAATTTTATGATGAATACAAATCACCCCTAAACCCCATAATACATCATGCTGAATAATATCACAATAAGAACAGGAAAGAGCATGAAACTTTAAATGGGCATGTACTTTCATGTGCTTTAACTAGAATTTCTATTCTTTTCACCCACTCACTCAATCTAATGATAAACACTATTATGAAAAATAAGAAAACACCTTAAATATTTCTTTGAAAACTTGATTTGCAAGAAAGTATACAAAATCTCTATTAAAAGATGTTAACATAACTTTTAATTAGTTATATCTAGAATAATGATAATGCCTTATACTTGTTCCTTTTGGAAAGGAGTTTTTTACATGTATTCTTATTTCAACTTTGTAATAATTTTAAATAACAACTATTTCCATTTAACAAAGGAACCAAGGCATTCAATGATGTTTTGGATAGATCATAGGTTAATGAATAATAAAACCAGCAATAAGAAGTTTGGTTACTTGAAAATTGTATGGTAGCCTTACCAACTACTTAAGATTCACCTAAATTAATTAGTGAGCTATTGTTCTAATTAATATTGCTGTATAAAAATGAACTTAGATGGACTTTATTTTATTTTCCTCCTGATTCTGTGGGCTAGAAATCTAGGAAGGGCTTGGCTATGCAGTTCTCCTTGGGGTTCTCCCATGTAGTTGCCACCAGATATCAGCTGGGGCTGCAGTCATGGGGGCTCACCTAAGCTGGGTGTTCCCAAGCATCACTCATAACTTACTTCATTGGAGACTGGCTTGTGGCTGGGAGCTCAGTTGGGGTCCTATTTGGAGTTCATGAAAAACAGCTCTCCAGTATGGTATCTCAGGATAGTAGGACTTCTTAGATGATGTCCAGCTTGCCTCAGAGAGTGTCTCAAGAGAATGAGGCAGAGAACATAACATTTTATGATATAGTTTGGGAAATCACATGGTGTCTCTTCCGCTACAATCCATTAAAGCAGTTCCTGGTGTATGCTGTCTCTGTCTTTGTCTCTGTCTCTGTCTCTGTCTCTCTCTCTCTTTCTCTCCCTGTGATTAAAACCAGGGTCTCATGCATGATAAGCAAGTGCTTTACCACTGAGCTATACCTCCCAACCATAGATAAACCCTTTCAGTGTTATGAATGTCAAATAATTAGTGGCTATTTCTTTTTCAAGCACCATGAACTTCAAGGTCATTTGTCCCATCTTATCCATTCCAACTGAATAATACATTTATTAATATCTAACCTAAGTTGAGTTTTTCTAGTGAAAATCCAAAGAACACTAAACCAATCTATTCCTTTGGAGGTAAGATGAGTGCCATGATTCCATCAAGTAATTTTAAGATAAGAAATCTAATTAATTTGCTTTTGTGTTCAAAATAAAACAATTTTGATTGGGAAAATGCTAGTATAAAATCAGTCATGTCCACATAGAATAATAGAAGATTATTATTTTTGTCCTCTAAAAAGAAGAGAAAATAGGTTCATCTGACATGCTCAGGAAAGTTGTCTTTGTGCTTTCTGCGAGGGAAGTCACTTCCATGTAAGTGACAAAAAAGATAATGAAGCAAACTTTTGTGAAGTTTATAATATGGTTCTCAACTCCATAAGAGTTCAGTGCCTCTTTCTAAAACTAAGTGGAAAAAAAAGTATGCCCACCTAGTCAAATTTCAAGCATTTCATCTACATAATGGTACTACGCAATGAATTATAATATTACCTGTCTCAGTATGTTCCGTGGCTAGAATGATACATGCACACATGCTACCCCATGTATCAATTGTTTCTTTGAATTAACTTGAGCTACTTAGAAATGATAGATGGGAAAAGTCAATGCAATTAAACTTAAGGCATATAATTTGGTTCTATGCAATAGTTTACATTTGTGCTCTGTATCAAAAATTTTGGAACGTTTTCCTGACTCTCATTCTTTTGATCCTCACAATAACCTTATGAGGTAAATACAATCAGTATTTGTAACTCACATTTTGGTGACAACTAATAAGATTTGTAAGAGCTGAATGACTTGCCCAAAAACCTCCTGAGAGTAGGGAAAGGGGGAACCAGAACCAGGGCCTGGTTCATGTAGTGCTCTTTCTGTCAATTAGCAAACAAAGGAAAAGCCAACAGGACACTAGAAAATAGTGATTCTGTGAGTTTGCTTATTTGGCCAGAATAGGTCTAAGCTAATTAAAAAATCCAGGTCATTTGGAGAACACCAGACGCTTTAGGCAAGAAAACATGTAGCAGTAAAAAAATGGGGGGTAAAAAGCATTAGTCCAGGAGTTGAAGAGCATTAAAAAAAATCAAAAAATGAAATAGAAATATGCTTTAAAATTTTTCATTAACATTCATTTGTGTAGCACATGATGATGAAGCCATTTGTATTTTTCCTATGCTATTTTCTGTATCTAATTAATTAATAAATATCTCAGTTCTCACATAAAGTTATTTGCTACATTAAGGCTTTGAAGAAAAAGATGGAATTATCTGCAAGATATGATTGTGAATATATGAAAAAATGTACAAATGAAAGATAAGTTACAAAAATAGAAATCATTGTGATAGTTAGGACCCCTAGGAAACATTTTGTTTTATTTTTAATGCTGTTAACTATTGTATTTTTGGTTTTAAAATAAACCTGATTGCCAGGCATGGCGGTATGCGCTTATAGTCTCAGCTACTCAGGAGGATAAGAAAGAAGGACCCCTTGATCCCACATGTTCAAGACCAGCCTGAGCAACAGAGCAACATAGCAAGAACCTGTTCCAAAAACAAAACAAAGCAAACACTACAACAAAAGCCCCGATTGACCTCTAGCTTTGAGTGAAGTGATGTTACAGAGGCCATAGAGACCATGCATGTATATCAATACTTGCTCTCCTTCCTAAATCATTCTTGGTTTTACTCTACTTTGTTGTTGTTGTGTATTTATAATCCTTTATAAGCAGATATTAAAAAGTGCATTTTATATGGTTCTAAGTTTGATTTTTTCAAAGTAGTAATCTGAATCCACAAGTCTCCCTGTGCTAAGAAATGCTATTTACTGGAAGATGAAGTAAATTATCCTCAGAACCCCACTTTAATTGTTTAGCAAGGAATTCAGTTTGTTTCTATTGGTATCCTTCCTCAATGTTCCTTGGGCCTAAGGAAACTCACCAGTGTTGATCCGATGAGGATCCTTCCTGTCACCAGTCTACCTGGATGTCTCAGATGTCTTCAGGTTCCAGACCCACCGATTCCTGGGGTTCAGTTTTGTGGTCTCTTTGTTGCTACTCCAGCTTTGGAAAAGACTAAGGACTCATGATCAGAGTCCAGTCTCTAAATTCACTCTGCAGTTCTTTCTTTCTAGGGCACTGTGTTCAGAGGCACTGCCTTCTCCTCTGCTATAAATCCCTCAAGGGGCTCAGGATTTTTGAAAGCAAAGGCCAGGAGGGAGAGCTGACCTCACATCACTCATGTTCTCCCTTTCTGCATAAACCTTCCCTGAAGAAAGCAGCACCAAGCCCTGACTACCTGCATGGGTAGGGAAAAACAAAAACAGAGTCCCGAATTCAAACCTGCATGTCAACAGGTTTTGCAGCAAGAAATAAGTTTCATTTCTTTGTCCTCTTGAAAATCAGGAGTGAAAGCACCCAAAATATAAGATGTGACTGTTTCCTAACACTCCCTTTCTTAGTTTTTACAACTTTAGAACAGAAATGGAAGTTATCTCTAAAGGGATTAGTTCTCCTGCATTTACTGTGAATGTTCTCCTCAGATTAATGCCCTCCTTGATTATTGAAGTGAAGGTATTTGGGGTAGGGTGTAGGGAGCACAAAAGGTGCTGGCTAAGGGCTAAAAGCTGGGCAACCCAAAGGAGGAATGGGAAGAGTACAGAAAGGGTAGACTGGCAGGGAACAAATGGGGTGAGGGCTGTGAATAGCACTGTGGTGGGAGACTACAAGACTTTGTTTTTTTGAATTCATGGCCTTCCCCCAATCTTGCTTCCTACCAATGCATCTTCCTCACTGAATGCAGATTTACTTTACTAAAAATGTCTACTGGAGCAGGTCACTTTCCTACTCAGAACTTTTCAGTGCCATATAAATGCCCACAGAGTGAAGTCTTCTGGCCTTCAATGATGTCTCAATTATTTTTCTTTCATATCCCTTATTACACTGTCTTGCAAGTCCTGGTTTAAGTGATTTATTCTCTACCAGACTACAGAGACAAGTCTGCCTTATTGCTTCCAACATCTTCAGGACTGAGCATAGTGATCAGCTGATGCTCAATGGACATTTGTAGAAGGGAAAAAATGAATTAACTGTAAAATTCATTTCTAAAAGTTACATTTTAAGCCATTAGGATCATAAAAATATTTCTGTATAAGCAGAATAGACTAGCGTGCACTTTCAAAATTGAATTTTGATATGAGTTCTGATGAGTTTGACATGAATTATAAGCTATTAGTTACAAATGCTGATTTATGAACCAGATTAGCTGGTTTCAAATCTTGCCTCTGCCACTTGCCTTGGAAAACATTTAACCTCTGTGGCCTTCAGTTTCCTCATCTGGAAAATGACAGAAATAAAATACCTACTTCACAGGGATTTGTGAGCATTAAAGAGTTAGCATATTTAAAATATTTAGAATGGTACAATATGTTAGAAATGTTAACTAATTTTAACATCCAAATATAATAGTCCTTAATGTTTGATGGTAGTGAGAAATATCTGTAAGTTTTGAAATTGTTATTATATACCATCTGTTTATATGCAATGTTTTCAGTATATAAATATATAATTTATATATATCTCGCTCATTCATTTGAAAGAATAAATGGAAAAAAACAGTAGTTTTTAAAGCAGCTCTGGACTAATGCATGATTTGGAAATAATCAGAATAGTAATGTTGTTTACAATATCCTCATTAGTGTTGCTCAAGATGGCAGCAGTGGATCTTGGGATATAGTCATGCCTCCCACCTATGTTTAAATTGACATGAAATTGTGAGACAGTAAGCACCTATTAACCTCTCTTGCCCATAGAAGTAGATATCTGATAATGAGTTACAGTCAAGTATTTTAGAGGGGAAAATTTTTCTAAACCAATCCAATCTTCCAGGTATTTATCTTGGAACATAACTTTTCCTATTAAAACTAAGCCTATATCTAAACACTCCTTTCATTTCAGGTGCAATAGTGTCATAGGATTTCACAAAGTCATTTGTTAGAATGTTAGTCATAGTAAATGCTATGAAAAAGAGAATCAGATTTTGTATTTTAACATTAGAAGAAGAAGAAAAAATAACAAAAAAGGCAAATGGACTTTGTCCTAAACTAATGTATTAAAGGGAAAATAGATGACTACTTTTGTATTTAGCTGAAATAAAAAATATTTGATAGAATAAATTATTGCTAAGAGGGGGTTGGGGGGGTGCCACATGGGTCCTGCTAGATGAGTTGGGGTCCAGAAAAGTCAAGGGAGGAGTCTTCAGGGAGGAAGACAATCAAGGGTCTTTCTGGATGGTGGTGGTCTGCGGAGCCAAATTCCCCAGGCCCCAGGGTGTAGGTAAAGAATCTGCTTTGCCCCAGCGAAACGCAGAAACACCAAAGCGAGATGCAGAAACCACTGTTTATTCCAGAAACTACAGAAGCTTAAATGCACTTTTGGACCAATCAGATCCAAAGGTCACAAACAAAGGGATGCTCTTTGGCAAGAGCACAGTCTATTAGCATAGAATGGGGAAGGATGGAAGGGAGGGGTTGGAAGGTATGGAGAGTGCTCCTACAATAAATGAATAAGATAATGATGTTTTAGAGTCCCACTAGATAAAACTTACTGTAATTTATGATTTCAAAATCACAACAAATATTACCTTTATACAAATAACAGTTGTCATTGATCAAGTTTTACAAGTAGATCTTGAGTTATAAAATAAAACTAAAACACATATTCTAAAACTACTGACTCTAATCATATTCAGTTTTCCAGGAGGATATTAAGTATAATTTTCTTCATTTCAATTTTGCCCAACTTTGAAATTTATTAAGAGAATGAAAGTGAAAAAAAAGATATATTAAAAAAGATGTTAGGGATTTGTGTCTTATTTCCTTAGAATCATATCTTCTCAAACTTCGTGGTTTTCCATATTACTATAGTAGCCAGTTAATAGTAAGAGCTAATATCAGATAGTAGCACAGGTAAGTAGAGATAAGATGGATTTTCAGTAAGTTTCTCCTTTGCTCTAGACCCTTATCATTACCTTATGATTAATTATTGCAAATGGTCCAATCTTCTGTGTCAATCCATATAAAGCCCTGCTTATGGACCATGCTTCATAAAACGCATCTTCTCTACTAAAACTGTTCAGTGTTTTCTACAAGGTTAGATTTGGTTTTTTTAATTATTGGATCTTATCCCAACACCTCAGTTTCACATTCATTGACCTATATTCATTGATCCATCACTGTGCAACCTGATATCTCACTGTCCACTAACTACTGCCTCTGACTAATCAGGTGGGCTTCCTTCCAGTCTTTTGCATACATGCCAGAAGAAGCTTGGTCTCTGTGTCTTTTCTTCAGTGGTCTCCCTTACCAATATATAGAGCTTGTACTTCCTTTCAGTCTCACTAACATCCTAACTGAGTGTGAAGATTATTTGAAAAATTCCAGCTCATAGAAAAGTCTTCTTTCTCTGAATCCCTATAGCATCTCTGGTAATATAATATGTTAATATTAAATAATTCTTCATATTGAGTTCTAGTTGTTTCATTAAAATAAAATATTGTATACTGGAAAATTTGCATAATCCTTCCAAGTAAAAAGGTGATCAGTTCAATCATCTAATGAATTTTAATGTCTTCAAAGTCAATCCAGACCTTTCAGAACAAGCCATCTAAACGGATCGGAGGAGTGGCTTGAAAGTCAAGGAGAAGCACATTAAAAAATACATCCCCATGTTTCCTTACTTGCACTTCCTAAATCTCTGCAGGTAGCTCCTTGGGGATACAACTTCAGGAGTAATTTTGTCTGTCCAGGACTTCTGCTGCCCACTTCCCCACTCTTCCTTCCCCAACACAACCATGAATGTTTATCAAAGCTACTGTTACTATGATAGTAGTTAACATAGTTCAGTGATATAAAATCAAGCTTCATGTTTTTTATGGTTTATGGTGTCAAACTCAGGAATGTGTGAATAAGTTTTATTATAGAATTTTTTATGTCTATCTCAGAATGACATGGACTGCTTTTCATCTGAGATAGATTGAATCAGAAGCATATGTAATAATCACTCAGTTTCAGAGGGATTATAGTAAGTAGTAAGAATTTCCTCCAGATAACAAGGAAGAAAACACATATTTTTATACTTCCCTTCTAGCTAATGCTTCTGCATTAATTAGGAAAAAGAATTCCGAAATAATTATGTTTCATTGGAGGGATTGTAGAATTATAGATGATAAGAACTATAATTACCATAGAATGTATGTTGTGATTTTCCTACTAGCTACAAATGTAACAGAGCACTACAGGGAGACCCACAGAATAGTTATTTTACTAAAAAGGCATCAGTGGCGTAGATAAAGGCACTTGTGTCATGCAGATGAGTAGAGTTTCCTTATTCAATAAATGAAACCAAAATAAATGCAACCAAAGTTTTAATGAGTCAATGGCAAAAGTACACAGGAAATCTATGTGCTCACTGCATTAATTAAGGAAAGATGAACTCCCCTCTAAAACAAGATTAAATTTAGCTCCCCCCAAATCAAATAAATACAGAAAAATAATTTTTACAATTAAAACTCTAGACAGTTAATTTTTAAGAAAATGTAAGGTTTATGTTTAGATGCTCAATTAAGAATAATGTGAAAATGTTAGACAATGTAAGGAAAATAGGAAGGACTAAACTGTTTGTTATATCAATCAATTGCACTGTGGTAGGGAAACATAAAATTCAAGTCAGACTTAGTTCTTCAAAACAAATATTAAATACCCTAAAAATATAAATTAAAATATGAATAAGATCTATGGCATCAAATGAAAGCCTGGTTGTCATTTGAATGTCAGGTGCTTGGAAGAAGAAAGGGTAGGATATACAGCATGCAGACAAAAATCTACAGGAAGGATATAACAAAGCCAGGAGGAGGAATAGAATCATATAGGAATAGAAAAACAGAAGCCAACCTGGTGTCATAATCTTACTATGTATAGACTTTGTATAAAATCAAGTAATATTTCTAAAAATTGACAATGAAATATATTACAGAAATTTGACAAGGATAAATTATTCTAAGCCATAAGGATTGGTGAGATAAGGGAGGAAAACAAAAAAATGTAGTTAATTACTATAATAGATGACTTCATCTATACTGGTCAAATCTTTCCTTTGGGCAAGAATAGTTTAGGGAAGGATAGACGGCTATAGATTTGGACCTGAGCAGTGAACAGAAGTCCTTGCTAGAAGTATCTGGGCTTAAGCCACATCATAAGAATCAATGCCTTCTTGGAGAGTGAACACTTCAAAAAAATCTATCACTTGGTAACTCAACTGTAGAAAACAAACTATGACAAAATACAGGTATTGTAAAGCCGAGTCAATAATCAGCAGGAAATCTGTACACTATTTGAAAACACCCTAGAGCAAACCCAGGAAAAGTGTATGCTATGAATCAAAAAGAGTGACTGTGTGATTCCTGGCCTTTAACAACTCCCATTCCCATCTTTATCTCTTTTTTTTTCTTTCACTAGCAACTCTTCCCTCTCTCCCTATTTCTTAACAATGAAACTCACAAATAGCACAGTTAACTGGCAAGTAATAGACTAATATTGTCAAAAGCATATCTTTTCAAAAATGCTAAGTTTTTCCAAACAAGAACAAAAATCCCATCTATTGAGGTAGGCTAGAGACAATCTAGAAATCTAGAGAATTATTACAGAAATAATTCAAGGACTACTATTGTTATTCCTATCTATCAAGACAAACCTATTGTGGTTCTTTTATTCCTCTCCCCTTCATTCCCTGTTATTTTCCTTTTCAACCTAATTGCCCCATATCTACATTGTGATGACTGAAACTTCTAGAGCATTTCCTATAAACTAAAATGAATATATTCCCCCCAGTAGACCTCATTGTCTCTTAACTACAGGATTGCAGGAGCTTTCCTACTTGCAATTTAGTTGTCTTTTTTCAACCCATCTCTCACCGTAGTTCCAAAATAATTTCCCAAGCAAAGCTTTCATATCTGAAATAACTTGTGAAATATATTTGATCTATACTTCCAGGAGAACATAGTGGATGGGGAAAGGTTCCAAAGGAAGGCAATTAGAGAAAGCAAGGGAAAGAAGTGACAGCAGTGTGATAAGAGACTAACTGAGTTAGGACTCTGGAAAGTGCAAGCTGAGAAGAGATATGAGAAAATCCAATAACATTAGAAGGGGAAGGAAGTGAATTCTGATATAGGAAGCAAGTCAGGAAAATGCCATGAAGTTGAAAGTGGTGATGAGTGGGAAAACTTTTAAGGGTCTAAAAGGAAAAGCAGTTTAATAGGATGGATATAAAACTTCTTGAGAATCCCACTCCATGAGATGGTAAATATAAAAAATATAAATGACTTCAAGATGACTTTGGATAAATTTACAGATAATAGCCTTGTAAAGCACTATTAAGGGAAGCCTCTGATATTTGAAATGCACTTTAATTCTTTTGAGGTTAGTATCATTGAGGATAGTTAATTTTTCTTTTTTAAAAGACACTCTGTGGCTATGGTCAGAGATAGAATCATAGACAACCAATCATGGAATGGTTAAGAATCTCAGTCTATAGAGAAAGGAAGTACAGCTTGATTCCATCTATAACTCCACCAGTTACTAACTTGGCCAATTCACATATTCTTTCTAAGCCTGAAGTTTAATATCTGCAAAATGGGGGATATAACCATTACTACCTCAGAGAATGGGTATGAAAATGAAAAAGATATGTATGTATGGGCTTGGCACCATGCATAGGACATGGCAAGCATTCCATAACTATTAGAAATCTATGAATTTTCAGCAAGGCGTGGTGGCGCACACCTATAATCCCACCACTTTGGGAGGCTGGGACAGGAGAATCGTGAGTTCAAAACCAGCCTCACTCAGCTAAGCAACTCAGTGAGACCCTGTCTCAAAATAAAACACACACAAAAAATAGGTCTGGGGATGTGGCTCAGTGGTTGAGTACCCCTGAGCTCAATTCCTGGTACCAAAAAAAAAAAAAAAAGAAATCTATGAATTTTTCCTATAATTTTGAAACAAAGAAGAAAAATAAATGAGCAGAAAAGGAGAAAGGAAAGTAGGAAGGAGAAAATTTAGAGCAACAGATTTCTTTCCAACCCCTGAAATTTTGATAATTTGGATCTATGACACAAGCTGAAAATGGACAGATTAATTGAGAAAAAGGATACAAATTCATTAATATGCAAGCACACAGTAGTCATACAAAGCAAAGACTCAAAGAAGAGCCATATGGTTGAAGCTTACATACCCTCTCCAAGCAGAGTGGGGTGCAGGCTGTAGACAATTTTAAAGGTAGAGTAAATGATCTTTAGGGGAGATGCATGGGCACAAAGAATAGACAATAGCCTGAGACAAAGTTCACTTGAGCTCTGGATGTAGTATTAACTCTTTTTTCCTGTAAGTTAGTCTTCGGAGGGATCCAATCTGCAGGTAGAGAGGAAAACTTCAAATAAAGCCCCATTCTGTGCTTCAGGAGAAAAAAAGGAGCAAGAAGGGTAGGTAAGGTCCTAGAGACCCTGGTTCTCCTTTAATTGAAAGCATCCAGCATACCAAAGCTTCGTACTTTGAGTTATCATTTTCTGAGCCCTAAGAGAAAGAAGGAAGGAAAGTGGAAGAAGAAGGTGGGGAGAGAGAACAGGTCTTTTTTAATGGAAATAAATCTGAATACTTCAAACAAGAAATTCATAGTGGGGCTGGGGTTGTGGCTCAGTGGTAGAGCATTTGCCTTGCACGTGTGAGGCACTGGGTTTGATCCTCAGCACCACATAAAATAAATAAATAAAGGTGTTGTGTTCATCTACTACTAAAAAACATTTTTTAAAAAAGAAATTCTTACTGTAAGTAAAGTCAAACACCTGGAATATCCAAATTGCTCAGTTAACATGACAGTGAATGGGAAAAATTACATTAATGGAAAGGATTGAAGGAGAAAGCAAACAATTTAACAAGTTAATGTGTTATTTAGGAACCACCTGCAAGGAAGAAAAGACAAAATTTAAAGATTATGTATAGATGTAACTTTTTCCCCCAGCATAGTCCCTAAGTGACAATAGGCACTCCTGCAGACATAAGTGTAGTGAGCTCAAAGTACACTGCTTAGATGCTACAACTCAGTGATACAGTAGGAAAATAGAAAACCTAAGTCTGCAATTGGGTATAAAGTTGGTTTTAGAAAGGAGCACCATGATTAGACTGATTTAATACTACTTCTCCATGTCTCAAAAGTCTCAGGTACTGATAATAAGTATTTGAAATAATGGTAATAAAAAGTGAAAACACTAATATTAAACAAAAGTAGTCAATATCAAATCAGTTAAACGTCAGGTCTGACCTTTTCTATTTGTCAAAAGCATCCAGAGAGTTAATTTTGCAAATTTTAATGGAAACTTTAGCTGCTTCATGGTCAATAAAGCTATGAAGTTGTTCCCTGTGGCAGTTCTGAAAGACAACTGTGGAAGACCAGGAGAGCTTGAGACATTTATTTCCAGCTATTTCCTTTGTCTGCCTGAAATTCCTCTTCATGTCATCAATCTCTTCATATGCTCTTAAAAAATCATTATCGTCTTCTTCTGACCTGGAGGAATTCTCTCCTTTCTCTTTCAGACTGAACAGCAGTCACTCTTTGGTGTTATATCAGACAGCTTGGTAATAGCTTGGAACTACAATCTATGTGAAGGGAGAAAAATACTTCCCCCCTCCAATTCCTAACTTAAGTTCCACAAAGTAAAGTGTTCAAATGATATCTTCTGAATAGTCTTATCACTGAAAAATCGTTTTATCAACTAAGCAAAAGGGCTAGTGCACTGTGACCCATAAACTGTATACATGGATTTTTGACACCCTCTCTTGGTGTCATTAATCATCTAAGACTCTTGGCCTTTCTTTTTTGTTTTATTTTGTTTTGTTTTAAGGATAGAAAAGAGTTTACTCAGATGTGAAAAGATTTCATAAAAAATAGTTTAAAAGTGTTTTAAGTTTTTTGTAGGAAAAGAAGTCATAAACAGAAAATCTCATTTTTATAATACAGCAAACCGTTGCTTATAGACTAATTGTATTAGGAAATTCTGTGATTTACAGTGAACTCTTGCGCAATTTCTATCAAGAAGCTTAATTTTTTGTACATATGATGCCAGAGTATCCTTCCCAGTAAAATTCAAAACTGAGCAAAGTGGTATGTATAAGAGGGAGTTTAATAATTGCAATGATTTTTTATTTGTTTATTAGCAAATACAAAAAAAATCCTAGTCTATTCTTTCCCCAGAACAAGTTTATGCATTAATCAATAATCATTTTAAAAACCAAAAAGAATGGAATAAATCCTTAGTAAACCATGTGGCTCCAAGGTAAAATATTGTGATACACTAAGAAAACGTTTTCAAATTTACCCATTGTTAGTAATTAAGAGAGAATAACTTAAATCAACGCTTATTCCAAGCTAGTCCCTTGATTTGTTTTCATAAAAAAAGAGAGAGAGAGATAATTAAGGTAAGATTTTTATTGTGATATTTGTCTTTCAATAAAAAACCCTGGAATACAGTAAAAAAGAAAAGGTTCCAATTAATTGCAAGAGCTTTATTGGTTCCTTACTTTTATTGCATTTTTCATTTAAAGTCTGAAAAGATTTCTTACAAAGATACAAGATACATGAGCTAAAAGGATCATAAGTAGGTATTCTTTGCACATCAAAGGACTTTGTAAAAGTTAGAAAAATAAAAAAAAGGAAGAAGGGGACATAGATTTGAAAACAGGTTCAAATACCAAAGAGACCAGACCAGTGTTTCTTGACCTTGCTGTTGATAGTAGAAACACTTGGGAAACTTTTTAAAAATCCCGGTACCTGGGCTCCACTCTCAAAGCTTCTAATGATTGGGCTGTTTGGAGCCTGAGAATAAGTATTTTTTAAAACATACTTCACATAATTTTGATTTGCAACCAAGGTTTGGAATCATCTGCCAGAGGCCAGCACTTCTCCATGAGTAATGCACTGGGCCCTGGGGATTTCAGAGAACACTCTCATGTGGTCCGTGGAGTCACAACACCTTTCGTAGTAATACTAAAAAATCATTTGCCTTTTCCCTGTGTTGACATTTGCAATGATGGTGCAAAACAGTGATGGGTGAACTGCTGATGCCTTAACATAAATCAAGATAGAGGCACACCTGTCATCCCAGGGACTTGGGAAGCTGAGGCAGGAAGATTGCAAGTTCAAGGTCAGCCTCAGCAACTTAGTGAGACTCTATCTCAAAATAAAACCTAAAAAAGTCTGGAGATTTTGCGCAGTGGTAGAGGGACCCTAGGTTCAATCTTTAGCACTGCCAAAAAAGAAAAAAGAAAAAGATAGTGGTACCAAATCATACTAACCATTATTATATTTTTATAGCTATACATTTGTGATTAAAAAAAATAAGCCAATTCCTCTAAATAATACTCTTGATGAAGTACAAAATTTTAATTGTATTAAACGTCAACATTTGATTACATGTCTTTTTTTGGGGGAGGGGTACTGGAGATTGAACTCAGGGGCACTCAACCACTGAGCCACCTCCCCAGCCCTATTTTGTATTTTATTTAGGGACAGGGTTTCACTGAGTTGCTTAGTGCCTTGCTTTTTTTTTTTTTTTTTTTTTTTTTTTTTTTTTTTTTTTTTTTTTTTTTTTTTTTTTTTTTTTTTTTTTTTTTGCATGTATACTTCTTTTTTTTTTTTATTTTTCTCAAAAGTTGCATTTTAGTACATGTTATCAAACATAACAGAAAAAAACAAATTTTCAGAAGCTGTACACACTATTCACTGAAAACATTTGTTGAGGCAAATAGAAAAATATTGTTACAATCATAATTTTTCTAACTTTGCACAAAATTATAAGCAGATTACATTCTTCATATTAAACATCTTTATATGCACTTTCAATGAACAGTATATAGTGCCTTGCTTTTGCTGAGGCTAGCTTTGAACTTGTGATCCTCCTGCCTCAGCTTCTCGAGCCGCTAGGATTACAGGTGTGCACTAATGCACCCGGCTGACTATATTTCTTTTTAACAGTCAATGACAAATTGGGAATTATGTTATGTATAGTTATGTATATCACTATACACTAAAGTATAATGTCTTAAGAAAAAAACACTTGTGTGATGGAGTTCTGAGGTAGAATTAGCCAATGTTTTCACAAAACACCATTTTTATATGAAAGACTAACACATAATTACAGTTACACAATATTGAGTATTTGGCAGCATTTTATTGAAGATGACTGAAGTAAGCCTGATACATAAAGGAGAATAAGTGTCAGTATGTATTGTCAATGGTATAATTTGAATTTTTATATGAAAATGAGATTGGAACAAGCACATCCACAACTGTGAGACTTCACAGCTTCCTACTCTTTAAAGACTTTTCTTATGAGATCAACAGTTATAATAACCTTATTTTTATATCATATAATGAAATCATCAGCATTGTAAGAACTGCATAATTGGTTGGTTAATATTTTCCAAACATCCAATGTATACAATCATGAGTAAATTAGATAAAGTAGAACACAGAATAGATTGGTGAATTTCAATTTAACACAATAAAATAAGTTCATTGATATGATTTCAGTTTCTGCATTGTATATGACCTTTAAGAAACTACCATTTGTTAGCTTTTTGTGTAATATTAAAGAAGAAAATAAAAAATTTCCTGGAAAGGCAATTAACATACTCTTTCCATTTTCAATCACATAGTTGTTTGAAGCCAAATTTTCTTTGGAAACTTCAACCAATAACACACTGAAATACTAAATTCAAAAGCAGAAATGAGAAGCCAGCATTCTTAAGTCATTAAAAAGAGATTAATAAAATATAAAATAATATCCCTCTTCTTACTACATGTTTTTGTTTTGAAAAATATAGTATTTTCCAAAAAAATGTTTTGTCAACATGTTATGAGTTTATAAGTAGATATTTTTATGTTTCCATTTTAATTTTTAACATAAACATCAATAGATGTAACACACATAAACACAGTGGTTCTCCATAATTTTTAAAAGCTTGAAAAGTGTCCCTGAGATCACAACATGTGAGAAACCACTGGCACTGAACTGAAAGGGCAGGTAATGAAGCCTGGTTATATAGTTGCTATAATGCAGCTACAACTAAACAGAAGGAAACTAAGGGAATCAAAATGGAATTTAATACAAACATCTGAAAGAAGTCAGAAAAGTTTTGAAGAACTACATGCCACAATCAAGCAGAACTGAAAAATCAAAGAGATGGTTTTCACAGTAGAGCAAATTGTAATTACCCAGATATTAGATGACAGCTCTGAAACAGGGGTTCGATTCTGATTTATGGAATGAAAGATGCAAATATTTTGACTCTTTTACAAGAAATTATACTGACTCTGAGGGAAGGAGTCAAAATTTACTCTGAGATACTGTCCTCAGGTGATTTTCCTTGATACATGTGAGATATTTAAGGGCTGGATCTTTGTAGTATCTCACATAATGTGTGAGATCTCTGAATATGCCTAATTGGTCCTGTTTCTCCTCTTGTCTTGGATATGTTGTACAAGGTACATTTCCAGGTTTGATATTTGGAAGAGAGGGAGAAATCTGCTGCTGTGGTCTGACTATTGCCATCCCCCAAAATACATAGGTGAGAGTAGAATTAAGAAGTGGGGTCTTTGGTGGAGTAATTAAGTTATGAGGGTCCCAAGGGGATGACTGCCATTATAAAAGAAGTTGAAGGAAGCTCCCTTGTCCTTCCACCACTTGAGGATGGAGCAACAAAGCACCCCCTAAAGCAGAGATCAGTCTATTACTGACATTGAATCTACCGGCACTTTGATCTCAGACTTCCCAGCCTCCAGAACCGTGAGCAATATATTTCTCTTGTTCATAAATTACTTGATAAGATATTTTTATTATTGCAGCAAGAATAAACCAAGATACCTGCCATGAATTTCTTAAATCCAAGTTTGAAACCATGAACTAAAGACTCTCTTCTCAACTTGTGGTCTAAGGGAATCAGGTCATATTCAGGGAAGGTCAGATGATTGAACATTTGTGCTAAATGTTGGAGAGAATAAGACATTTTCAATCTTTGGGATCTGTTTTTCAGAAAGTTGGGATTGTTACTTTATTCTGTATTTAAGTAGGTTTGGTACAATACATTTACAAGGGCTGACTGTGACATGCTGCTCTTGCTTAACCATGCTTCCTATGAAGTGCTACTTGAAAATCAAATTGCCACATTACATTTGCATCATATGTTATGCCTGAAGTATTGTCCTTTGAAATAGATTGGTCAGGGTATGCTATTCACAGAAGAGCAATAAGCAACCAGCTTGATATCACTACTGAATCTTTGCTGTCATGGAGAGAATGCCAAAGTAAGTTATCACATCCACTCTTGAAAAATAAAAGAGCCTCTTCACGCAAAGTACAGCATGAGAAAAGAAAAAAAAAATGAAAACCGTTACTCCTTGACTAAGCACTTCTTTATTTAGCAGTAGTATTTTCATTCTCTAGGTAAAGCTGAAAAGTTCTCCCACTATCTCAGTTTTAATATTTCCCTGACCACCACCCATTTATAACTTTGCTCCCAATCCCGTTTTTATACCACATTTGTGCATAGTAGCCATGTGTACAGTTATGGGCCATCAGATATGTGCAGGATGCCCCTTATGGCCACTAGGAAAAGGACATGTGCTCCACTTCCTGAGGGATAAATATAAATATGTCAGTTTCCAAGATTTACTTATGGCATAGATTTCTTAATATCAGTTTTATTCTTTGATGCCATTTGAAGTAAAATAACTTCAAAGCAGCCTCAGATATATGCATCCCTGAAATCAGTTTAGAAGAATATCAAGATCAATTAAACTAATATAGTCTTTTACATAATTTTCTGAGAAAGGCAGTGATGAAGATAACATTATGGACTCAGGAAGCTACTAACATATTAACTTTGTAATATACTATGATGTTCAATTAATTAATTTATCACTGCTCTCAAAGATCTGAAATAATGGTATCTATGCTAGAATAATAAAATTTAATGATATGAAAAGGTTGCTTTTTGAAATTATTTATTATGAGGTTTTTAAATGATCAATAAATACTTTATTTAAAAGCACTGTTGTCACTGAGGAGAGATTTCTCTGGAGGAGCATACTATTAAGATTTAACTTGCTCAGTGCAGATAGATAAATTGCGATAAAGGAAACTTGTGGAAGTTCTTTTCCAATTACTTTTGGTTCTTTAATGACCTAGAAAATAAGATAATTAGCTGAAAGTGAGGATATAAAAGAATTTTTTTTTTGGTACCAGGGATTGAACACAGAGGTGCATTTTAACCACTAAACATCCCCAGCCCTTTTTATTTTGAGACAGGATCTCACTAGGTTGATGAGGCTGGCCTTGAAGTTGTAACCTGCTGAGTGTGATGGTGAATGCCTGCAATCCCAGTAGCTCAGGAGGCTGATGCGGGAGGATCCCAAGTTCAAAGCCAGCTTCAGCCACTTAGCCAGGCCCTAAGCAATTTAGAGAGACCCTGTCTCAAAATAAAAAATATGAAGGGGTAGGGATGCAGGTCAATGGTTAAATCTCCCTGGGCTCAATCCTTGGTACCAAACAAAAAAAGAAAAAAAGAAAAAAAGAAATAAATTGTGGTCTTCCTATCTCAGCCTTCCAAGTTGCTGAGATTACAGGCATGCACCACCATATCTAACAGGATGTGAAAGGTTTATTGTAAGTTTGAGATTTGAGAAAAAATATAAAATAACATTAGGGTCAAAGGAAAATGGACTAGGGCTAGGATTGTAACTTAGCGGTAGAGCACTTAGCTAGCACTGGGTTTGATCCTTAACACCACTTAAAAATAAGCAAATAAAATAAAGGTATTGTGTCCATATACAACTTAAAAAAATTTTAAAAAGGGGAAATGGACTAAAGAGATAGATTATACTTCATAGAAGACATGAAGAGTCCACTTAATATTTGGAATTAAAAATTTAAAGTAAGATCTACTGTGTGGGAGTTTTTCTTCAATCACTTTAGATTCACAGATGCTGACACAAAATAGATTATTTAACTGGGTTATGTTTTAGGCAAGCAAGAATGGTGACTATTAGGATTAAACATGAACTTAAGTTGTCTAAGAAAAAGTATGGGAGAATGTGGTGAGCAAGAGTGAAGAAGTAGTGAGTTCAATTAATTTTAGGTCTCAACTGACAAGAAACATTGTTGAAATTGAGGCTCTAGAGAGAGACAGAGATTAGGACAGACCAGGAGAACTGGAATTTTTCTCAGCATGCCATTAGTCTTAAGCCTTTTTAAGATACACTTTGATAAAGAATAGATTATATTATGTAAATTAATCATTTTGGTTTGATTTTTTCATCATGATTAGAAAGATATTTATGTATCAAGTTTATAAAATCATTGGGTATATTTTAAAAAGCTAGTTCAGTGTTATGGTTTGGATGTGAGGTGTCCCCCAAAAGCTCAAATGTGAGACAGTGCAAGAAGGTTAAGAGGAGAAATGATTGGGTTGTAAGAGCTGTAACCCAATCAGTGAATTAATCCCCTGACAGGGAATAATTGAGTGGTAACTGAAATGGTAGGGTGTGAGTGGAGGAGGTGAGAATTGGGGCGTGGCTTTGAGTATATATTTGTATCTGGTGAGTGGACTCTCACTCTGCTTCTGATCACCATGTAAGCTGTTTCCCTCAGCCACACTCTTCCACCATGATGTTCAGCCTCACCTCAAGCCCAGGAGAATGGAGCCAGCCTTCTATGGACGAAGACCTTTGAAACCATTTATGAATTAACACATTTATGATTTGGAGATTTTCTAAAAACTTGGTATTTGTATGTCTCTCAATGTAATCAAGTTTACATTTTTTTCCTTCAGTTGTATTTTACAGTTTTATTCACAAGCATTCAGGAACAGTACTACTAAGTAAAACTTCCACAAAAGGTCTCCTTTTGTCTGTGTTCTCTTCCTCTCTCTCTCTCTCTATATATTTATATACATAGAAATATACACACACACACATATATATACATATATATGTGTATATGTATATATAATTATTTTATTTTCTTATCAAATACATTGTCTAGATCTCCTAGAACAATACTTCATACCAAGTAATATTCCAATTAGAACTCAATAATTTTTGTCTCCTTATAAGACTAAAGTTTTACTCATCACTTTAACTTCTTTAAGAAGTTATTCATTTACTTCTCCACAATCACACAAAGCTAAACTGTCAATCAGATTCACACAAAACCCAAGTTTTACCCAAAATCAAGAACTCCTATTGATGAACCTAGTATGAAAGAAAGAGGCAATAATCACCTAGTTTATGTGGACATTGGGAGGCTCCCTTACCAACAAACACAGCACCCTTTACCACCTGGAATGGGCTTGGGTTTGGAGTAATGAGACTAATGGCAGGTACAGGATAACACAATTAACAGGAACACTCAGCTTTTCTATCTTTTTAGTCGCATAGCTAAAAGGAATATGTGAACAACTTTTTTCTGCATGTCACACTTTCATAAATTGCAAGTTTAATTAAAATAGGCAGTGTAGACAGACTAGATACATACTGCTAAAATCATATCTTAGATAAGTGATTGGTTTATAGTAGTTCCTAAAAGACTCTCATGTGCACACACATACATACATTTATATCTTTGTATTGATATTTCTATACTAACTTTATAGGATAAATAAGAAAAAAGACTTCATTTATAACAGAAATATATATTAGAAACAAATATATAAATGATAGAAAAACATACATATATGTATGTATATATACCTCCACATACCTTCAGGCAGTAAGTAGAGTCTGGAAGAACAAAAGAAAAAGAAAATTTATATAAGTAGCATACTCTAGTTGATAAAATTTTTTCCCATGTGGGCAAAGGTAAGTGATTCTGATGTTGCTATACATATACACTGGATTAAACCATCGATTAAGTTGATGGCAGATAGCTGGAGCCATGTTTCTCACTGTTAAAATAAAGGTTTAAAGTTTAAAACAGGGAGATAGCTAGAAGGATCATGTGGTAATGGATTATAGTAGGAGACAACAATATGAACTTATATTTAGTTTAGTATAGATAACAGAAACAAATAAAGAAATTCTTATACACATGTATGTATACATAGGTTAGTATGTACAGATATATTTTTGTGTTCTGTCTGCTTAGAGAAACTAGGCTCAATGATACCTCAGTAGGTGTTAAATCCAAGGGCCTACAATCTTGGTTTTTAATGTCACACCCCAATGAAATGAACCAGGGTTCCTAAAAGAAATGAATAATTATAGGGGTGGGTCATGGAACATTCAAGATAAGCCTAGAGCATCTTGTAGTGCTAAAAATTAAGGAACTACTCAACAACAAAGGGACAAAACAAACAGAAAAAGAACACACAAAAACAGAAAAAAAAAAAGACCCTCACGTCGGTAGGAATGTCAAAGAAACAAAGGAGCCAACTGAATATGCTCCTAGTAACCAAAACTAGAACAATTTGAGCAACAAATAAATAACACAAAATATAAAATAAATATTCATGATTCCATACTAATATTATAAAATCATTAAAAATAAATAATTGGGGCAAAAATGGCAAATCTCCCATGCAGATTTCCTATTTATTGATGTAAATAATCTTCCTCCTAACTTCACACTCCTTAAGTGTGGATTTCACCAAACAACTTATTTCCAAAGAGTACAGCTGGAGAAAGGAGAAAAATATCTAATTGGACAGTGGAGGAACCTACCAGACACTGTCTCAGTCAGTCAAGGTTGACAGTGATAGTGATTAGTTTTGCCAACAGAATGAACCATTGGTATCAAGTGAGGAAAAGGCATCTTGGTGATCTTCTTCCTCCACACATAATTCCTGTCTAATCATGAGTAAACCATCAGACAAGTCCCAACTGAAACATTCTAAAAAATAACTGACCAGAGATTCTCAGAAATAAAAAGGTCATAAAAAATAAAATAAAATAAAATAAAAGGGTAGTCTGAGATGCTATCACAGCCAAGAGGCACCTCAGGAGACATGATGACTGTAGTGTGGAGTCTCCAAAGCATTCTGGAACATTTCAAGGAATTTAGGGGAAAACCAGGCAAATCTAATAAAGTATGGATTTAGGAATAATGTGTCAACACATATTTGTAATAAATATCCCACATGAAAGGAAGATATTACTCATAGGACAAACTGGGTGCAGGGTATGTGGGACCTCTCTATACTATCTTTACAATTTTTTTCTATAAGTCTCAAACTGCTCAAGAGTACAATTTACTAATTTTACTCAAAAGAAAAATATGTATTGATGATCAAAAGGAAGAAACTTTTAGATGCTAAGGTACCTAAAAATCTGAAAAAAACCTGGGCATCTTGGCATATAGTTGTAATCCCAGGAAGTTGGGAGACTGAGGCAGGAGCATCTAAGTTCAAAACCAGTTTTAGCAATTTAGCAAGGCCCTCGGCAACTTAGCAAGAACTTGTCTCAAAATAAAAAATACAAAGGGTTGGGGATGTGGCTCAGTGGTTGAAACACACCCCTGGGTTTGACCCCTAGTACATCAATCAATCAATCAATCAATCAAATCCTATGTCTTAGGGGGTTTATAGCTCAGTGGTAGAGTGTATGTTTAGCATATTTGTGTGTCCCTGGGTTCAATCCCCAGCACAAAAGCAAAATGAAATAAACAAGCAAACAAAAAATCCCTACTTTTTTATGTTGAGGTAGGAATAAACTTTTAGGTCATAGGAACCCAATAAGAATCCCAGAAATAATAAAAAATATATGGATATTACATATGAGGCAACAGTGACAATTTGGGAAAGGATGGATAAATAAATAGTCTATCAAAGGGTATTATACCAACTGAATTACACATGAATAGATCCCAAACTGATAAAATTACTGATAGAAATAACAAAAACATTAGCCGGGTGCGGTGGCTCAAGCCTGTAATCCCAGCACTTAGGGAGGCTGAGACAGGAGAATCGCGAGTTCAAAGCCAGCCTCAGCAATGGTGAGGTGCTAAGCAACTCATTGAGACCCTGTCTCTACATAAAACACAAAATAGGGCTGGGGATGTGGCTCAGTGGTCGAATACCCCTGAGTTCAATCCCCAGTACCAAAAAAAAAAAAAAAAGAAAGAACAAAAACATTAATAATACACATAATCTCAGTGGCCAATATTGTTCTAAATATAATATAACAAACAAAAGCGAAAGGTGGTTCAATGCAGCCTTCATGTATGGTAAGAAATGGACAAAATAAATCTAGATGAGGAAATTGTATAGTTAAGAAAAATTGATAACCTCTTTAGACATTGATGTGGTTAATATTTAAGATACACAGTTTCTTCTTTTTCTATTTCTATATATGTATGACTATACTTACAGAGACTTTGGTTTTTAAACAGTTTTGCACTACCATCATCAGTCTTAGATCATTTTTTTCCTCATATTTTAGCCTGTACTTGGATAGAGAAAAATAGCAGAAATGGAAAGATATATTTTTGATGAAGCATAATGTCATATGTCATTCTATACTGTTACTTAAGAAAAGAAGGGAGAGAAAGAACAATAGAATCAGTTTAGAGGGTGAGAGAAGTGTAGAAAAAATTTCAAGTAAGAAGTGATTTTACATATTCTCTTAGAAACAATCATTCTACTTCAGGCACATGGCAATATATATTTTGAAAGAGAAAAAAATGTAAGGCCACACCAAGATCAACACAAGATTATTACTTTCTTGGATCAGATATGAAACAGAAACACCAAGTAGTGGTTGGTATTGAAATTAGTAGTAGTAGCACACAGATACTACTGAGGTTGTATGTGTGTGTGTGTGTGTGTGTGTGTGTGTTTTAATCTCTTTGGAATAATATGCAATGAAAGAAACCCCCTTCTATCAAAGTAGGGACCTATGTGGAATGGTCCAGTCTGTAAAAGAAATATCAGAAAAATAATCACAGTCCATTTGACTACTGCTTTTATATACTTAACACAGTAGGCAGAGAAACAAACTCTGTTGTAGCCAGAAGGTAGACTGTTTATGTCAATGACCAGAGCTCCCAATATCATTTGGAGTATGATGCCATGAACCACCATAATGAGAATTCATTTCAGACCCTTGACTCATGATAAGGAGAGAACTCAGTATAAATTGGAAAGAGATTAAATGTGTGTAAAAGGGAGGTACAGGTGAGGAAAATGGAGAAGAGGGATGAAGAAGAAGGGGAAGACGAAAAAGAAGGAAGAGGGAAAGAAGAAGATGGGGAAAGGAGAGAGAGAGATAAGGAGAATACAAGAACAAACTAACATTCAGGATAAGAATGCAAGCCATAAATCCAAAACACGTGAAGAAAATTAAAGCTAGGAACAACAGCCAATAAAAAAACAAAAACAATCACAACAACCAAAAATTAATCAGGGAATTAATTCACTCCAGAAGAAGTGAAAATAACAGATTCTTCTGAAAATTACATTTAAATAAATATGTTAAACTCTCAAAAAAATACAAAGAAGAAATTGTGAAAAATAAAAATATGTATTAACTAGCCAGGCGCAATGGCACACGCCTGTAATCCCAGTACTTTGGGAGGCTGAGACAGGAGAATCATGAGTTCAAAGCCAGCCTCAGCAATGGTGAGGTACTCAATGAGACCTTGTCTCTACATAAAACACAAAATAGGACTGGTGATGTGGCTCAGTGGTTGAGTGTCCCTGAGTTCAATCCCTAGCACCAAAAAAAAAAAAAAAAAAAAAAAAAAAAAAAAAAAAAAAAAAAAAAAAAAAAATATATATATATATATATATATATATATATATATATACACACACACACACATATATATTTGTATAAATGTATATATATACTCACACACATTAACAATGATTATGGAAAAGACATTTTAAAAAGGAAAAACAGATATTGAAATAAAGTCCAAATATACGTGAAGCTAAAAAGAGAATAAATGAATTAAAATATTAATTTCAAAGGAATTCAATGCAGAAGTTAAAAGTTAATGACTGTTATGATTTGAATGTGAAATGTCCTCCAAAAGCTCACATGTGAGACAATGCAAGAAGGTTCAGAGAGGAAATGATTGAGTTATGAGAGCCTTAACCCAATCTGTGAATTAATCACATCATGGGATTAATCAAGTAGTAAGTGAAAGCAGGTGGGGTGTGGCTGGAGGAGGTGGGGAATAGGGGTGTAGCTTTGGGTTATATATTTTGTATCTGGCAAGTAGAGACCGCTCTCTGCTTTCTGATCATCATGTGAGCTACTTCCCTCCACCACACTCTTTTTTTTTTTTTTGGTACTGGGGATTGAGTTCAGGGGTACTGACTCAGGGGTACTCGACCACCGAGCCACATCCCCAGCCCTATTTTGTGTTTTTTATTTAGAAACAGAGTCTCACTGAGTTGTTTAGCCCCTCCCTGTTGCTGAGGCTGGCTTTAAACTAACGATTCTCCTGTCTCAGCCTCCCAAAGTGCTGGGATTACAGGCGTGCACCGCCACGTCACAACACTCTGCCACCATGATGTTCTGCCTCACCTTGAGACCCAAGGAATGGAACCTGCTGTCTATGGACAAGGACCTCTGAAACTGTGAGTCCCCAAGTAAACTCTTCCTTCCCTACAATTGTTCTTGTCAGGTCTTTTAGTCATAGCAGCAAAAAAGCTGACTAAAACAATGACATTAAGAATATAAAACAGACATTACTGAAAATATAAAACAGACATTACTGAAAAGAAGCCAAATGAAAACAAACCCACACTTTTCTCACATTCCATGGAAAATGTAAAACATAAAGGATGGAGAGAAAATCTTTGAAGTTACCATAAAGGATAATATTCTGGGAAATTATGGTAGTTTGGACTTCAGGAAGTGATGGAGGGACAAGACATATGAAACCAGGTTAAGCCACTTGGGCCCTCAGAGAGGGCTTCAAATACAAGTGTATTGCCAAGCAGGTGACACAGGTGTGAGAAGCAAAATGGGTGTGTGTTTCTAAGTTCTGTGAGACAACTGATGTTCTCTCAGTGTTGGAGAGACAAGGGGGAATAGTTAGGGCTGGGATTAATATGAGTGAGTATCTGATAGAAAAAGGTATGCTATTCACAGAAGAGCAATAAGCAACCAGGTTGTAATAAACAACCAGCCCATCTAGGAAGGCAGATCCACTGCTTTAAGATCTGGGTTTTAAAGAGGATCCATCAATCTTCCAATTTTACATGTTGACAAATAATTTAAAATATAGTGCAGTACAAAACTGGGTAGGCCAAAAAGCTCTTGCCTGCAGGTTGGATTTGCAGCTGCTCAAGTCAGAGATATGTGCATGATTAGTTGAAATTTTAGTCTTCTTTAGGCTTCATATGACCTTATCAGTTCCTTTGGCCTATTTCTGTTTTTGCCAATACCATGATATTTAAATCAACATCACAACATAAGTAAAATGCCATTTATCTTGTGACCCTAATAAGACTTTCTTACATAAAGAGGCCATTTTCTGCACTTGCAGAGAGGCAGAGTTATCTTTTCTCCTGAAGTCTAGAACTGTGCTTGATACTGTTTGATTGGGCACAATTAAATCAATACATTTCAAAACACTTCAATTTTAGCCCCATGCAAAATTGTGTCTGGCTTTGTTGTTCTCCTTTTAACTGAGGAGAATTAGCAGATCAGCTATATCTCCTTGCAAAAATGACAAGATATAAATGAATTTTGAAATAGCATTCAAGGGCATTAATTGGCCATAAAAAAGATACTACTGTATTAAAAGTATATATAATTACTAAAATCTTTTTGGGAGAAAAAATTATGTTTTAAAATGCTAATTTTAAACATGTATTTTATTTTGCTCACTTGTTTCCTAGATCAGTATTCTGCATATAGATGTCATTTAGTAACAAACCAAGTAATAATGGTGAAAGAATGTACTCAATCTATGTTTCTTCTAATGACTGGAAACAATGCAGTAAGCAATGAGTTTCTGATTTTTTCCTGGTATTTTTATGTATAACATTATGCAAAGTTGTATTGTTGATATAATGGAATATAGTAAAATATAATTTTGATTTTTTTATGAAGAAAGAAAGGAGAAGAATCTACCCTTCTCAATCTACCCAACTTAAATACTCAGTCTCAAGACACCTTCTTTTCTTTAAATATTTTACTTGAAATATTTCAGGTTTTCAGCTAATAGGAATGTCTCAAGCATTATGCTGCTAAAATAAATCATTTAAATTGCCAGGTTATATTTTATAGCTCCAGTTGCTTGAATATTTATTGTAAAGCACCAAGTCCAATGATTTCCATTTTTATAATTAATGAGAAGATCTGGAAAAATTGTTCTAATTGGCAAGGCAAGAGTGATTGCTTTATGTTCTTAAAATTTTATCCAGATCTGTAGCATTACTCTCTTTTTTTGTGAACACATTTCAATTAGAAAGATCAGAGGAAGGACACTTACTAAAAGCTGAGTTGCAGACATGGTCCTGATGAGTCAGCAAGAGAAGAGGCTGCCTGGGCTCTGTGGAATGTACTCTTCTCTCCAGGGCACAGCTAGCTTCAGAGGTGTTTTTCTATATTTTAAAAACTAATTTTCTAATCTTAACTCATTATTCCTATCAGGAGTATAATTAAGCTTGATTTGGGATCTCTCATTGTAAATCTAAAGACGATATTTAACAATTATATTATTCTCAAACCTATTCTAAGTTATTTTTTTATTCTTTAATTTAAATCTGCTACCTTATCAAACTTTGTATTAATTCATGGTTCATTCTTTAAACAAGGCCGTCTACCTTCTAGTTATGATAAACCATGATTTGGTTTTGCTCATTTTTTTCCTTCAAATTTTCTCATTGTATATTGTTCCTAAGGCCCTAAATAGTGAAGTTATCCTTGACTTGAGCTTAGCATTTTCTCCTATGCGTTTTCATCTGTCATCTACTCCTGAATATTTCTAATATATGCCTTTCTGGAATCCTGCCTATGCTGAGATTCTTATTTATATCTTAATCATTTTCAATAGCAAATCCTCCCTCTACCTCATTTATAGCCTTCTTAAATCTTTAATCTGCGAATTTCGGAAGATCTAGGATTTTGCTGCTATACTGTGTTACCTCATCATTTTTCAAACTCTATATTCCTGACCTTTTCTATAATCTTTGATGGTTTCATCATCCACTTTTTTAAACTCTCAGTCACCAGTTCACTTGCTTTATCCTTTTAATTCTTTCCATACCCTTCTTTTCAAATAGTCCCCTAAAAATAATCACAATGTAAGGTACCAAATTTCCACTGTGTCTCCATAAAATTTATTTTCCTAACATCATCATTCTATACCAACTGAATGTCTGATTATGTGCCAAGAAATGTGTTGAGGACTCAATAGAAAATGTTAGGCTGCAGACAGGGTACATAGCTATTATTATATGCCTAATAAATTGAAATTAAGGTTCATACTATTAAAATGAACATAAATTTCTATACTATGCTATAATAAAGAGATGAGTTTAAAATGGAATGAGAGAGGATGACCCTTATATTTGGATTCTTCATTTCTGTTTTTTGAAAAAAAAAATCATATGTTTATCACTGTGTGCATTAATGATCAACATCTCCACCTATCTCCCACTTCACTTTTACCTTTTGAAGTCTGAAATACCAGACAATTTCATCAAAATAATGCATAGAAAATAAATAGGCTTAGAATCCAGTCTTCATCATTAGGGTGGAAGGTATTCATCCTGGAAATAAGTTGTAGAAATGAAGGGTCTGGACTTGGAGACCTATATTTTATTTCATCAAAAGCACGTTTTGCTTACCATACAGCATTCTGCTTACATGAGATTGCTGATACATTGGTTCAAAACAGAGATGTTATTAAATCTGTTAAGAGACGATTCTCAAGGAATGTGAAATTCATTCAGCCTCTGAAGGGCATATTCTATGGCTACTCATTTAGATGAAGAGAATGACTTGAAGCCTATGGGAATGACGCTGTTAGATAGCACAGTAACTAGTTTAAAAAAAGAAAGGAAAAAAAAACAATAGAAAGAATTATCTTAGTTCCATTTTTCCATTTCTGGTAAAGTTCTTTAGGTTATATGCCAAGGGATTACATTTCCTGTAGGTGAGAAAATAAAAATAAAATGTGTTTTATATATATTTAATGTTGTAAACTTGCACTTCTCTTTTTTCTCTTGAAAGCAATTAGATGTACTTCTGAAGACACAGCAAGGGAAGGGAGGACCTGCCTGTATGCATGGAAGACACTGCAGAAGTCCTGGAGAATTAGGACTCCTAAGCTTTGAAATAATTTAATAGCATAGAAGGGTATAATGCTAACACCAACACTATCACAAACTAAAAGCACTTCAGTTACTAATTAATATTTATCATGAGATATTCTATACATTCTTGAGACTTTGGGGGAAAATAGACTTAGACAATGCTTAGCTATACTGTAATATGTCTGGAGGGGCCACCAGGAAGTCTCTGATATTTGGTTTCAATGAGTAGCAAGAGGAAGCTTTCTATTGTTCAACCAAACCAGAAGGCTCTGTAAAGTCAAACAAACAACCTACTCAGGTAGTTCTTTCTGTTGATCTCCTGAAAGAACAAACGCAGTGTTGCTGAGCCTCTCCACCTCTGCACACTGTCGCCAAGGCCAGGAGAGCTGGAGGGAGGTGTATATGGAGCTCTCACCTGACCCCACTTCACCCTGGAAAAAGTGAGTGGTTGGTGATAAACTAAGTTGTGTGTTTAATGTGTGATACTGAGCTGCCAGAAACTTCTCATTATTATTTTTAACTGTGCATCTGCCTACTCTGCTCCTCTAATGCATGGAAGACATTGATGCAAACTTACATTTCAGGCCTCTGATGAAAAATTCACGAAAAGCTCTCTTACTCTTTGTTAGGTGTTATGTATGAGTAAGTCTCTGCCATCACTCCTAGGAGACAAGGAACAGAGAGCAGAAAAGGGAAAGAAAAAGGGAATGCAGTTTATCCTCTCTATAAGCCTCATGAGTTATTTCCCAGATAGAGTTCATACTGGGGAGGGCAGGGAAAGTCACCCCGGGATTGAGATAAGTCACTCTCCTAAATAAAATCAGGAAGATTTGAACATAATGGGTGAGATTAGTTATCTGTAGGAATGACATACCCTAAGGAATGGCCAAAAAGATTATGTGGAGAAATTTAGAAACACCCTAAGGAATTTGACAATAGCAGAAGCTTGATTGTATCCATATATTTCCAGCAACAATCTAATCACAGTAAATGGATGAAGCTGCAACACAATCAAGCAGTAACTTAATCAGTTATAGTGAATAGATTAAGTACTCTAATCACAATCAATTGTATTGTAACCCACCTGAAGGAAGAATGTACTAACTGAAGGGGGTGTCTATAAGGAATTGGGGATACCAAGAAGCCCAGAATTTGGCTGTGACTGCAGCTCCCTCCAGTGCAAGATGTGCAGCTACAGTGTTCACTTAACCCACAGGTAGAACTCAGGGCTGTTTCCATAGTAATTTGGATTTCAAAAGCTTTATTCACATGTAGATTTGCCTACCAGGAGTGAGTGCACTTATCAGCAAAGCAGCTGTCCTTATCAGTTTGAGGCCAAAGGATTGCATTTTTTAGAGTTACAATAACAGCCAAAGGGCAGTTGGTAAAATTAATTTCAAAAATGGGGTTTCATATTCACTCAACAACCATTCACAGAGAGCCTACTATAATACTGCAGGCCCTGGTTTAGGAGCTGGAGACTGTGTTGAATAAGAGAAAAATCTATGCCCTTAAGGAGCTTTCATTTTGAAAAGGAGGACAGAGATTAAACAACTGACTATACAATAAGTTATTTCATTATAGTATTGATTTCTAGAAAGAAAATATGCAGATTTACCTGAATTGAAAAATTACAGGGGCCCCTGAACTGATTTAGAGAAAGCTTTTGTGAAGGTCCTTTTGGTTGATTTATACATAGCTTATTAAAGGTAAAGAGATAGAAAACCACACAAATAAATACAAGTCCAGGGAGTAAAATTAGGCTAACATGGTGAATAAACTAGGTGATAATAAATAGCCCCAAAACGATCTATGACAGTGCAATGATTTGCCTACAGACTGTTTAGAAAGACCACTGCTAATGTTTCTTTAAGAGTGGCACCAAGAGAGACTTCTGCATTCCACACATGATGTACTATTTAGAAATGAACTGCTTCTGATATACTTAGAGCAGATAACAGCTTACATCACTGGAAGTTGACCGTGGATCAAAATGATCTGTGTTTACTCCTGAAGTAAAACGAAAGTGCTGGAAATGTGTTATGGTTCCAGCCCCCACTGTAAAGCACTGGACAATCAGCTACAGTGAATAAGACCAATTCAAGGATGCAAGATCATAAGGCATAAAAGTAGAATGATTCTAAAGTGATGCTGAAATAGAGCATTCTCCTGTAATTTCCTATCCAAGGCAAGGGGTTATTGAAAAGTTTTAGAGCAACCATGCACATGCTCTAAGTAGGTCTCAAGGGCACTCAGGCAGAAGCTACATTACCCAGGAATGTGTTAGGAGTTGGCATGCCAGGACATAAAATATGGAGTGCTAAAACACTGCACTGTGTAAGATATAAAGAAAGTGCCAGCATTTGTTAGTTCCCCAGTCACAGATCATAACAGAAAAGGAGTAGGACCAGATGAAACAGCAAATAGGTAAAAGAGTTCCTCCTTGTAAAATATACAGATGAA
>PVHX01010465.1:0-69899 GCA_004024805.1 Geosciurus inauris
TTCAGTTAGGACTTCTAGGCCACACTAAGGATTTGGCCTTTCCTCTCAGGTGAAGGGACACTGGAGAGTTTCAGCAGAGCAGTGACTCGATCTGACATGCTTTAAAAGAAAATCTCTGGCTTCTGTAGGAAGAAGAGACAGCAGAGGAGGAAAGATGGAACGGGGAGGAAAGGCGGCTCTGCCACAGCGAGACAGGCTTTTGCCACCTCGAACCAGCCTGGAAGCAGGGATCAGTCTGAATGATCCTGAGGATGGAGCTGACGTGATGTGCATGGCTTGGATCAGATCTGGGGTACGTAAGAGGGCATCGTGAGACCGCTGCTTTGGGGAGGATCATACAAAGGGCTTTTTATCTAATTTAAGGAGCTCCTGTTAAAACCTGAAGACAACAGGCAGCTTTCATGGGAACTAATTCTCAACTCTGTCCAGCCTTCCTGCTTATCCCAACCCAGATCTGCCACCAAGGCCTCTTCTTGCTGAGAAACCTGTTAGAAATCGCACTTCCTGAGGGCTGACAAAGTTCGGGACAATCCACACCATCCCGAGGATAGAATGGAGACACAAGAAGCCAGCCTCCCAAAGCAGGGGCTGTGGTGGGCTTGACCCTGCTCAGGGGCCGCAGCAACGGCGCTTGGAATAGGTGAGGGTTTGTTCGCAATGATAATGTTAAGCGAGAGGCTTTGTAAAGTGATACGCATTTTATATGATTTATTCTGATCGCTAAATCTAGGTAGAGGTTAAGTGTTCATTTTACTCGTTCAACTTACTGTTTCAGAATTGTATAATCGTTTTTTCCCCTATGGGTACTTACAGGGACCAACTCGCAGACAGGCTTTGGGCACACAGTCTCTGACAGCTAAAAGGCTTCCAGTTCAGCCAAGGAGGCAGAGAAACAAACCCCAACTGCTCTGTGCACGGAAGGCGGTGCTTCCTCTGCAGTTCCTCTCCTTCTCCCTTTCCTGCGCTTCAGTCCTCGCCAGGCAGCACCGGGTTTCGAAACTGCCTGTTTGTGCGCAAGGAAGCTGCGCCACGTGGCAGGAAAAACGATTTAGGAGCCGCGTGACGTGGGCTGGGCAACCGGCTCCTCTGAGCTTCCGTTTTCTGTCAAACGGGTTGTTTCAGGAGTTTAGAGGACAGTTACAAAAGCGCCTGGCGTCTGGGGGTAAGTCCCTGCCTCGGCCCTGCGAGTCGCGTCCCGTGGGTGGCGCAGAGCCCAGCCCTGCGGTGCCCGCGCCTGCACCTCCCGGGCAAGCTCAGCCGAGCAAGACCCGACCCACGCGCGCTGGAGAGGGGGCCCGAGCTCCTGCCCGGCGGCAGGGGAGCGCGGCTGGCGGCCCAGGTGGCCCCAGAACCCACCGGGCGGTCCGGCACGTGCGCGGGCGGCTCAGCACTCCCCCGGGGCGCGGACCACCACCTGGTGGACAGGCCAGACAGCCAGCAGCTGCTTCTTTCCAGCGGGCGGCTGGTACTCGGGCACACCGCGAGGAGGTGCATCGAGCTCGGGTGCAGCGGAGGTTCGCGAGAGGGACGTCGGGGCTCGTGGGGCCCGCTGGCCCCCAGAGCGGCCACGCCTAGGAGCCGCACCCAGCACTTGGATGCCGGTGCCGGACCGACGCGCCACGCCACATCCCGGCCCCGCGGGGTTCACCTGGTGGCGCGGAGAGAAGCATAAACCCGACACAGGCAGGCCGTGATGTCGAGTTATGGCAAGAGCTGCGAAGGAAACAGACCGCCAACTCAACCGCAGCCCCGGGGACAGCAAGCAGGGGTTCTCGAACTCTGCCCCGGGAACCCCAGAGCGGAGGTGCTTAGGTTCTTATTTCATGATTCTTTTTGAACAATCTTTTAAAATGCTTTGAACTGTAGAGAGAATGGTTTTTCCCATTGCAGCTGCAATTTCTTACACTATCTTAGAGGGTTCGTGGACTTGTTGGACTACTTAGTAGGGACTTCTAGCCATAGAACCCCTGCCCCTAATATGGTAAAACCAAAACAGGGACTACTTTTTTAAATAAGCATTATTTTTTATAACTTTATTTATTTTATTTTTTATGTGTTGCTGAGGATTGAACCCAGCGCCTCACACGTGCTAGGCAAGCTCTACCACTAAGCACAACCCCAGCCCCAGGTACTACTTTGAGACTAGCTCTGAGAGAAGTATCTACTACTGACAAATGTAAACTGGTTTTAAGGGGCTGGTGGTAGGCATTGGAAAATCAATCTGAGTAGCTAGGCAACAAACTTTTAAAAAGAGGATACTAGGCACAATAGCAGCAAACCTGTAACTAGAAATAAACCCAATAAGAAATTCACAAGACTATGTAAAGAAAATTACATAGCATAAAAGTATAAAAGAAGTCCCAAACCATTGAATAAACATATCATAGTCCTGAATGGAAGAGCCAGTATCATAAATATATCAAGTATTCCTAAATTAATCGACAAATCTTTGCAACCTAAGTTAAAATCATAGCAAGATTTTTAAAAATAGGATTTGACAAGCTGACCCGAAATTCATAACCAAGAAAATTGTGAAAAAGAACAATGGTGGAGGAAAGTATCATACCAGGTGTAACATACTGCAAAAATACAGTAATTAAAACAGTGATGCTTTTGTGAGAATGGATACACAGGTAAATGGAAACAAAAGCATCCATAAAATATGTGTATTTATATTATACCAAAGATGATACTTAATAGCCCAGGTTAAAAGAAAACTACGCTTATAAATGGTTTGGGGACTGTTCATAATTTTGCTGGAAGATACACACTTATGCCTCACCATGTACAAAAATGTTGACTAAATTATTAAAGAAATGGAAAGGGAAACATGTAAATTTTTTAAATGATCTTGCAGTGAGGAAGATATTTCTAGCTGAATGTGGAGGCACAGGCCTATAATCCTAGTGACTTAAGAGGCTGAGGCAGGAGGATTGTGAGTTCAAGGCCAACCTTGGCAATTTAGCAAGACCCTATCTCAAAATAAAAAGTAAAAGGGCCAGGGATGTAGCTCAGTGGTAGAATTCTTGTTTAGAATGTACAAGGTCTTGGGTTTGATCCCCAGTACCACAAAAACAAATAAGTAAAGCACTCTAATTTTTTTTAATACTCAAAGGACATAAATAGGCAATTCACAAAAGAAACATGAAATGCCACTAGGCATTAAAAGATGCTCAGTCTCCAAGTATTCAGAGTGATGAATTCTCAATAGCAAGGAGATATAATTTTTTACCCATTATATTGGCACAAATTAAGAAGGTTAATAAACATGGCTTTGATGAACATGTGGGGACGGGCACTTTCATACCCCATGGTAGGAATTAAAATTGTGAAGCTTTTTTGGAAGGTCATTTGGCAAAATTATTCAAAATTAAAACTGCAAGCCAGGTGCAGTGGCGCACGCCTGTAATCCCAGCACTTTGGGAGACTGAGACAGGAGAATCGTGAGTTCAAAGCCAGCCTCAGCAATGGCGAGGCACTAAGCAACTCAGTGAGGCCCTGTCTCTACATAAAACACAAAATAGGGCTGGGGATGTGGGTCAGTGGTTGAGAACCCTTGAGTTCAATCCCCGGTACAAAAAAAAAAAAATGCATATACATTTTGTTTCAGTTTTTTCACTTCTAGGACTCTATACTAAAGAAATTACTAAATGTGTACTAGCATGCATATCTGTGTTGTTCACTGAACTGTTGGTTATTAGAACAAAAGATTAGAAACAATCTAAATGCACATCAACATGGGAGTGGTCAGTACAACCATGGTACATCCACACTGCATACTGCACAGATGGAATAAGAAAGTTCTATTGATTGGGCCTAGATAGATATCACAGGCACACTGTTAATTTTAAAAAAAGATATGGAAAATATGCATAGCCTGATACATACATATAATGCATACATGTAGGTATGTTAAGCACATCTGAAGAGACTAATAGGATGTACAGCAACAAAACGCTCTAGAGAGGGAGAATTTATTTGTGTGTGTGGGGGTGATCATTTCATTTTCTTTGTGTCTTTAGGGTACTTCATAAGTTTTATCAAATATAAGTCTACAAAGAAATACAAATTAACTTTTCAAAACAGAAACAGAATGAACCTCATTTTCTAGTGAATGAAGTAAAAAAATCTATAAGGAAAAATTTCTTCAACAGCTGGACCAGTTGAACAATTCTCTAATACATGCAAGACTTTCCAGCCTTTTGAGGAGTTTTTGCTTTAGTATTAGGGCAGTGAGGATCAAAGAAGAAATAAAATTCAGCACTGCAATAATAAACTATTTTGAAATAGGAGAATATTACATACAATAATTATGAGATGTAACTAAAGTTACATTTAGAGGAAAATTCATAGCCTATACACTTTTTAATCATCAAACAACAAAGAATAAAAATATACTAATATTTTGTAAGTTTATTATGTTTAGGGCCTGCATTTAAATATATTTCATTGTGTGTGTGTGGGGGGGGTAATAGGGATTGAACCTAAGGCCTTTTGCATGCCAGTCAAGTATTTTACTATTGAGCTATGCCTCTAGCCCTCATTTAGTCTTTATAGTACTTTATGAGGTGAGTAATGATGTTTGCACTTTTAAAAGTGGTCAGAAGTGTAACTAGAATTATCTGTGCAGTGTTCTATGTTCCTGGTTTCCAAGAGCTATTTAATATCTTTCTTCAGTTTTGCAAACATTAATATTTACTATACACAAGGCATTTTAGGATGAAGAGATGAATTATAGATGTTCGCTACCTTGTGAAAAATCCAGTCATGTGAGTTGCTAATGTGTGTACATTGGGAAGGCAGGAGAGGATGCAGGTTGGAGTCTGATTGCAACCAAAATGAACCATGATGTTGAATGTCAAAAGCAAGATATAAACAAAGCACCATGGGAACATGGGCAAAAGTGTTTCCGATTTGGGGTGCGAGAAGGAGTTAATGTAGTACTTGTTGCCATACTTCAAGGCCTATGTTGTGAAGAACTTTCCAGCTTGAGAAATTTATATCTATCTATCTATCTATCTATCTATCTATCTATCTATCTGTCTATTTACTTATTTATTTATTTATGGTACTGGAAATTAAACTCAGGGGCACTCGACCACTGACCCACATCCCCAGCCCTATTTTGTGTTTTATGTAGAGACAGGGTCTCACTGAGTTGCTTAGCGCCTCGCCGTTGCTGAGGCTGGCTTTTATGTTTTATTATTACAATGAGTCGGAACCCACGGAAAGCTATGTATGCATGCGTGTGTGAATATTTTAATTTTTTTATTGCTCTTTCATTTTTCCCTCAGGTAGGGAACTGCTTGAATAAAGGAGAGAAGACAAATTGTTTTCCATAAAGTATAGAAATTCTTATGTTTTCTCATCTGTGTGAGAAGATTGGTGTCTGTAAGGAAGCTTTTTCCACAGCCAGGGCAATTGTAAATTTTCTCTCCTGAATGAATTCTCTGATGCTCAATAAGTTACAGCTTATTATCAACAAATTTTCTACCTTGAGAGCGCTGGTGAGGTCTCTATCCTGGACTATTTTTCTTATGGGGTGTTCAAAGCTTGAGAAGTTCTTCCAGTTGGAGTTCTGAGGCTTCTCTCTCTATAGAGGGGTTGTGATATACAAGCTTTGTTAAGTCAAGGGTGTTTCTCCACTGACTCCCTAAATGTTTTTATAGTCTTTTGTGTCAAATGGGACTATGGAGAACATTCCCCTCTAGAGCAACAGTGCACAGTTGCCAGTTTTTTCTGCTTTGAAGAATCTTAATTTTCTCTCTTGATGTCAAAACCTGAGAGAAGAAAACTAAATAGCATATGTCACTGTCTTCAAGAAGAAATAAAGTGAGGGGAAAATAAAGACATGTATTGTCTAACTTAAGGGAAAAAAGAATTCCCTGAAGAGAATCCCAAAGCTTTTCACTCTAAGTCCCAGGAGAGGAAAGGTAAACATGGTCATTATGAGAGCAATATAGAGCACTTGCCTAATATGAGGTCCTGGTTCCATCACCAGCACCAAAATAAAGTTAAGAAACTATTTATCCTTATTATTTTAAGAGATTTTTAAAAAAATGGTCTCTGAACTGAGTTGGCTGGTAAGCAGCAAAAACAGTCTTTTTTTTTTTTTTTTAAATATTTTTTTAGTTGTTGATGGACACAATGTCTTTATTTTATTGCTTTGTATGTGGTGCTGAGGATCGAACCCAGGGCCTCACGCATGCGAGGCAAGCGCTCTACCGCTGAGCTACAATCCCAGCCCCGCAAAAACAGTCTTTATATGCTTGTTTTAGTTGGAGTCTAGAAGTGGATTATCTTGACAAAAAACAGTTGCCTGTTTCTCTCAGTCCAAAGACAACTAGTAGAATTTCATACAGTTAGCTCTCCTACTGCAACTACTATCACTTCCTTCAGGTTATGGTTTGCATCTTCTTTCCATTTCTCTTCCTCTTCCTCCTCTTCTCAGAGAAAGTTTACTGTCTCTAATAAAATATGGGTTGGTAATAGTTATTTAAGATCAAAATAGAGAAAAATATTTAAATATTAACATTACCAAACAATATTAGCAAGATAGTTTGGTTAATGTTAGTCCAAAGCAAAATTTAAATTCCAGAGCATTTTATCAAATATAGGATGTAAAGCAAGATGTCTTATTTTATATTTTCATGGGGAAGAGCAATTTTGTTTAGATTAGTAACAAAATGCATTTCAAATGAAATAACTAGATCAATAGATTTCAAAGCTGAGTGGGATTAAAGAGTAACTTGGTGGGGCTGGGTTGTAGTTCAGTGGTAGAGCACTTGCCTAGCATGTGAGAGACACTGGGTTCAATCCTCAGTGCCACATAAAAATAAATAAAATATATTGTGTCCATCTATAACTAAAAATATTTTAAAAAGAGTAATGTAGTATAAGAGAAAACCTAAGTCATAGATTAAAGAAAAGATGTGGTGTCTTGGTCTGGATGTATGACCAAGAATTGCTGAGCTCAGACTAATTTATCTAGGCAGATTCGTGGGGTGAATCACCAGCCTCACAACAGGATGGGTTTTATAAGCTTTAATATGAGACAATATAGTAATAAGCAGGCAACAGTTATACTTTGCAATATTGAATATTGTATATAATGAATCAATAATATAGAGGGAAAGAAAGAAGAGCGGCTCCAGCCCAATAAACACTCACCAATCAGCACCAGATAATCAAAGCATCAGCAACACCTTCAACAGCCAGCCTTGTGTAAAACAAGCAACACCAGAATGGGGTAAACGCAGGTGAGAGTCGAGATCCTTCTTTACTCACAGCAAAACCTTCACCTTCAACACCTATCCTCGGGTAAAATAAGCAACACCGAGGGTAGGGTAACAAAGCATAGGTGAAAGTCAGCTATCTTCCCCACAAGTCAAATTCCTTCTTCTACACTCAGAGCATCAGATTCCCTCTTATCCAGTTGGATTTTTCTTCTTCTCTCTTTCTCCTTTGGAGGACTTAAAAAGGCACAGCAGCCCCTCCCAACATGCAGTCCGGCGTTATACAACTGGCCTTAGGTTGTTAAATCTCTGTGAGGTGGGAACTGGCCAGGTTCCAAAACTCACAGGATCAAAGGTTGAAAGTTCTGAGGCACCAAGAGCTCATTAGTGTGCCAGATGGCCCCGAACAACAACCTTGAGAGTGTCTACGGCCTTCAAGAGTCTCTCCAAATTCCTCACTGATGAGCCCTCCTCTTCTAAGACGCTCAAGGACGGGCCCATATTACTAACTATCTATACATGTGGTCAACTAAAAATGGAAAGAAAAAACTTGTGAAGACTGGCAAGTCAGAAGCCTGGAGAACCAGGGGATCCTAAAATGAGAAGGAAGAGTGGTATTTCAGAATACTCACGCCCCAGAGAGCTGACTTCAAAGTCTTAACACTGAACATTTCATCAGATGTCACTCTGAAAACCGGGCACAGACAACTAACCTGCCAAGAGCCAGGGAATCTGTAAGACCTAGGTAAAGATTGAAAGCAGCCCTAGAGTCCAGTACCCCTGTGACCCAGAACCAGGAGTGGTAGGAGTTCTTCGTCTGAGATTCAGATTTTTCTCTGCAACAGGAGCCACCTACAGGTGAGGACAAGAAAATATAAAAAGGTAGAATGTAATGATTATGAGGGCATACAAGAGTAATTCTTTTTTTTTTAATATATTTTTAGTTGTTGATGGATCTTTATTTTATTCATTTATTATTTGTATGTGGTGCTGTGGATCAAACCCAGTGCCTCACGCATGCTAGGCAAGCGCTCTACCACTGAGCTACAGCCCCAGCCCTACAAGAGTAATTCTTTACTTTTTACCAAAGTCCTAAGTAGCACTTCTTTTTTAGTTTTTTTTTATTTTTAGATATACATGATAGCAGAGTGTATTTGACATATTATGCATACATGCAGTGTAATTTCCCATTCTTGTGGTTGTACATGATGCGGAGTTATACTGGTTGTGTATTTATATATGAACCCAGGAAAGTTATGTCCAATTCATTCTACTGTCTTTCCCATTCCCATCCCTTCTCCCTTCCCTTCATTCCACTTTGTCTAATCCAATGAACTTCTATCTCCCCCGCCAACTGTGAATTAGCATCTGCACCTGAGAGAGCATATTTGGCCTTTGGCTTTTTGGGATTGGCTTATTTCACTTAGCATGATAGTTTCCAGTTCCATCCATTTACTGGAAAATGTCATAATTTCATTGTGACAATTTTTTAACTTCATAATTTCTTCTTTATAGTTGAGTAATAGTCCATTGTGTATATATACCACATTTTCTTTATCCATCATAAAGGGCAGCTAGGTTGCTTCCATAGCTTAGCTATTGTGAATTGAGCTGCTATAAACATTGATGTGGCTGTATCACTATAGGATGCTTATTTTAAGTCCTTTGGGAATATAGCAAGGAGTGGGATAACTGGGTCAAATGGTTGTTCCATTCCAAGTTTTCTAAGAAATCTCCATACTGCTTTCCAGTGGTTGCATCAATTTGCACTCCCATCAGCAATGTGTGAGTGTACGTTTTTCCCCACATCCTCTCCAACATTTGTTACTTGTATTCTTGATAACTGCAATTCTGAATGAGATGAAATCTCAGTGTAGTTTTAATTTGCATTTCTCTAATTGCTAGAGATGTTGAACATTTTTTTCACATGTTTGTTGACTGATAGTGTTTCTTCTTCAGTGAAGTGCCTGCTTAGTTCGTTTGCCCATTTATTTATTGGGTTATTTGTTTTTTGGTGTTAAGTTTTTTGAGTTCTTTATATATCCTGGAGATTAATGCTCTATAGGAGGTGCAGGTGGCAAAGATTTTATCCCATTATGTAGGCTCTCTCTACACATTCTTGATTATTTCCTTTGCTGTGAAAATGACTTTTAGTTTGATACCATCCCCATTTATTGATTCTTTATTTTTGGCACCAAGGATTGAACTCAGGGGCACTCAACCACAGAGCCACATTCCCCAGCCCTTCTTTGTATATTTAAAAAAATACTTTTTAGTTGTAGATGGATGTAATATCTTTCTTTCTTTCTTTGTGGTGCTAAGGATCAAACCCAGTGACTCACACATGCAAGGCAAGCGCTCTGCCACTGAGCTACAGCCCCAGCCCCCTTTTTTGTATTTTATTTAGAGCCAAGGTCTCACTGAGTTGCTTAGGGCCTCACGAAGTTGCTGAGGCTGGCTTTGAACTTGCAATCCTCCTGCTTCAGCCTCCTAAGCTGCTGGGATTACAGGCATGTGCCACTGTGCCCAACTCTATTTATTGATTCTTGATTTTACTTCTTGCACTTCAAGGAGCCGTGTTGAGGAATTTGGTTCCTAAGCTGACATGATGGAAAGCTGGGCCTAAATTTTCTTCTAGAAGGTGCAGGGTCTCTGGTCTAATGCCTAGGTCTTGATCCATAAAGTAGCACTTCTTAATCCTTTGATGGATTTGAGAACTTGATAGCATGGACACACTTCCTGGAAAACACATACATGTGCTATTTTGCAAAGAGTATCAAAAGGTTTCCAAAATCAATAAACCCATCCTCTGGAACTGTGCTAATGCGGTAGTCACTTGTAAGACTTAGCAACTCCATTTTAAGTATCTGCCATCCCAAAAAGTTCTACTGAAAAGTAGGCTCTAAGATTTTACTGATCTCAGGTTAAAGACTCACCAAATCCAAATGAACCCTTATAGCTAGAGCTTCTGGCTTATAATCCTATTCCCAAACACTAGCTAGTCTGTCTTCTGCATATAGGTAGGCCATTTGAAAGAAATGGAGGAGGAATATTAATGGTAATAACCCTGAAAGTTCACCCACCTGTAAGCACCCATTAATAACCTAAAATCAAAGGGAACTTAAATAGAAAATCCCTCATTCTTACTATCTCAAGGTGTATTTCTGCAAACATTTCCACACCATACATTCTGTAGTAGTTATCTAAGTGACTTTAAAATTCTTATTAAATTTAATTAATTTTTTGGTTCTGGGAATTGTAGGCCTCCAGTATAAAGTGGCCTTTTGTGAGATACGATGAGCCTTCAGGAATTTCTTTTGCATTACTAGTACCTAATAATATACTGAGTTCATACTCAGACCACGAGCCACGCACTGCTCTACGCATCCTGCTTATCTTAGCTAGTTAAATCCATTTATGAGCTAGGTATAACATTACACCCTCAAAACAGAAAAGAGAACTGGGATTGGGGGCTTGGCGACATTAAATTAATTGTCTGAGACCATATGGTAAATACTAGGGTGGTTTCGAGGTTAGAATTTATAGTCACCTTAAATAGAAACTGTCTAAAAAGATCAAAATGGTCTAAGGGGACACAGATCACAAGTCTCAACAAGGTTTTCCTGAAGTGGACTTGTACTTGCCCGTGTGCTACGTGGCCTCTGGGTAGGCATTTGTCATGACAGTTTGTGGACCTATCTACCCCTCTGTGACCTGGAATGAAACAAAGCGAAATTTTCAAAACTCTTCCACCCAGGCACCCAAACCCGATGCTCCGCACCCCACAGCACCCTTTACTCAGGGCAGCCCGAGCAGGCTAGAGGTGTGAACCTGGGCAAGCGGCTAAAAAAGGCGGGCGTGCGGTTGGCAGCCTGAGTCGCGGGCCCGACACGGAGCCCTACCCTGGACACCCAGCCGCGGAAGCCGGCCTTGGAACCTGTCCGCTACCGAGGCACTGCCTGACCCCGGCGCTCACTCGGCAGTCCGCGCAGGCGCAGTAGCGGTGCTGCGCCACGGACTGCATCTCCCGGCAGGCTCCGCGCCGGCTGCCGCGCACTCAAAGGGGTGGTGACCTCCGGCAGCCCAGAGCAGTCCCCGGAAGCTGGGGACTTCGTTGGGAAAAAATGTCTCGGGACGCCTGTTAACGACTCAGGTTCCCGGGTCCCGCTCTGACCTAGCTTCTCTCTAGATCAAGCATGGTTCGGGGATTTACATTTTGACAAACTTTGCTCAGGAAACCTGACCCAGGTTATCCGCCGGCCACACCCACCTCAGGCTTCCCTGCTTCCATATCGCGGCCCCGCCCACTCTCGGCCCCATCTAGATCGCCCGAACTCGTCATATGGCCCCCCCTCCTGCCTCCAATTGGTTCCTAACTCGTCCCGCCTCCGCGGGCGAATCCTCTTTTCCTATTGGTCAGTGCTGAGTCTGTGGCGAGAACTGACCCAATGGACGCTAGAGTATGCAAAACGTGACCCGTGAATCGGCTCGAGGAGGGGCCGTTGGATTGTGACGTCTAACCCGCGCGCTGAAACTTCCGGCGTGGGGGCCGAGGGCCGAGTCTTACGTGAGTCTGTGAGCCGAGAAAAGCCGTGGAGCTCCGGACCCGCTGAGGTCAGGCTGGGGACCTCGGCCAGGATTCGGAGCCCCTGGCCCGTTGGCTTGTGCCGACGCGATTTATCCTTGCACCCGGCGCCGTCCAAAGCGGGCATTAGCTAGTTTCGGGTCCAAGACGTCCTAGGGGCCACGATGGCGTCGGGCCCGGGCTCTCAGGAACGCGAAGGGCTCCTGATAGTGAAATTGGAGGAGGACTGCGCCTGGAGCCAGGAGCTGCCCCCGCCTGACCCAGGCCCCAGCCCAGAGGCCTCCCATCTGCGCTTCAGACGATTCCGCTTCCAAGAGGCCGCAGGTCCCCGGGAGGCGCTCAGCCGGCTCCAGGAGCTTTGCCATGGCTGGCTGCGGCCAGAGATGCGCACCAAGGAGCAGATCCTGGAGCTACTGGTTCTGGAACAGTTCCTGACCATCCTTCCCCAAGAGATCCAGAGCAGGGTGCAGGAGCTGCATCCGGAGAGCGGCGAAGAGGCAGTGACCCTTGTGGAGGATATGCAGAGAGAGCTCGGGAGATTGAGGCAACAGGTGAGGGGAAGGGCTGTTTTATCCCGGGTTTGGCCCTGAGCCCTGGGACAGCTCGCTTGCCTAGTTCCCCAGTCAACTTTACTTGTTTGCCCTGAGTAGACCTTATATGGGGAAGAGGGCTTTTTGTGGTTTAGTCTGGAACATTTATCCTTAAGATTGTTTTCATATGAACACGGTGAGCAGTGAAAAGTGCTCCGTTGCCACACGAAGGCAGTGCTTTGGCAGTAGTTATTAGAGTGCAAACGTTCAAATCCTCACACTACCTTTGCGAATTTAGCAAGTTACTTGATCTCTTTGGGCCTCTCAGTTTACCCCCTGGTGAAATGAGGGTGATAAAATACTTTTGGGGGCCGTTTTGAGGGTAAGAGGAAGAGTGGCATGTAAAGTTTTGATAACACTAACGACTACTGGCTTATTATTAGTGTTTAATACCCATTAGTTCTTGTTATATTAGGGTGGACAGTGTGGTCCCCCGTAGAGCTGGATCTCTTAAGTGAAAAACAAGTTGGCTTTGAGGCTCTGAGATCACTGCCCCCAACCCCATCAAAGTTTAGCTTACCCAGTAATGAGAAATAGAGGCATCTAGAAAAGGTGAAGGAGAACAGAAAGGGCCAAGTGAATCAAGAGTGTGGGGAAGGTGTACATTGGGAATGGACATTGTCCTTCCCTCTAGTCCTCCCTCCCCATTTTCACTGATGCACATGGGGTGCACATGCCTTTAGTGTAAACTGTCCTCCTTTGCCAAGTCCAAAGGGAATCTTCTGTGGTTCTCTGTTGAAGGCTTGCCCTTAGAATCTTGTAGTAATTTCCCTTTCTGTCACCCTGTTGTGATGATGAGTGATGTGGGTTGGTTCCCAGGTCACAAACCAAGGGCGGGGAACAGAAGTACTTTTGGAGGAGCCTTTACCTCTGGAAACAGCAGGAGAGTCACCGAGCTTCAAGCTGGAGCCAATGGAGACTGAGCGAAGCCCTGGCCCCAGGCTGCAGGAGCTGCTAGGCCCCAGCCCTAAAAGGGACCCCCAGGCTGTAAAGGACAGGGGTGAGGAACAGTTATCTGGGCAGGTGGGTGGGAGGAGGGGCTTTGGGGTTGCCCCCAACACTAGCAGAATGTAGCACAGGTGCTAAGGAGAAGGATTTCTGAAGTAGAGGTTCTCAGATGTGGCTTGAAAGACCTAGAAGTGGTGGTGTGGGTTCTGCTGGGGGTGGGAGAAAGAAGGGGAATCTCTCTGAACCCTTTTGTATACAGGACAGGCATTGTAGAGCTAGATGAATGATGGGAGGCTTGGAGTGCTGCTGACCAGTGTGGGAGCCTGCTAGCATTCCTTTACTCTGACCTCATGATTCTGGATATCACTTTATTACACCTGTTGCCACCTTTTGTTTAGTGTCAATCCTAAAAGCAAAGCCTGGGTGTTCTGGAACACATACTGTATGGTAATAATGTGTGGGTTGCCAAGATAACTGGGTTGCCCCAGGTTGTGGAATGCCATTCTCATTGTGATTTCTATCACCTTCAGCATTAGCTGCTCCCTGGCTTTCTCTCTTTCCTCCTGAAGGGAACACAGAAGACAAGGAGATGACTGGGCCCCAGGTGATGTGGAAGTTCCCCTTGTTTCCCCCCCAGCACCCTCCTTCCTTCCCTGGAGTGTTCCTTTTGGGGTAGGAAGGGGTCCTTCGGCCACTTGGAGGATTCTTTCTCCATGACCAAATGTTTTCCTCACCTTCTTTGTCTCTGCCCATCCCATATACTTCTGGGACCTTTCTTCCCCATATGCCCTTGGCACCCTTGAGTTTTGCCCCTTTAATTCATGACTATACTTGAATTGTTCTTGGTGCATATGGGGCTAAAAGAGATCTTGTGCTGTTTCAGTTGCCTGAAAGCATAGAGGATGTGGCCATGTACATCTCCCAGGAGGAGTGGGGTCACCAGGATCCTAATAAGAGAGTCCTCTCCAGGGACACGGTGCAGGAGAGTTATGAGAATATGGACTCTTTGGGTAAGGATTTTCTTTCTTAGGGATGACGACTGGCATTTCTGACTACGGTCTTGCCCCATGAACACTTACCTCCAATTTGGCCAAAAAGCATCCTCAGGAGACCTCCCTTTGTCTAAGGTTTCCCACACTAGTATTAGTCAAATGTCTACCAAGTAGACAGTTGACACTCTAATGGGCAGCCCTGGACCTAAGGTCTAGCTGCTGAACTCTCTACTAAGGCAGAAAGTTTGAATATAATGTACTTCCAAGGGCAGCACAAATCAAATGCAGTGACCATTTGCCTACATCACACATATTCAGTGCCCCAGGATGCTAAGGAGGCCTCTAAGTTCTTAATTCTTGGTAATTTCTAGATGCTTATTCTTCAGAGCTTGCTTGTTTCTTGTCTGTTAGTATTTCTAGGCCCCAAAGACAAAAATTTCAGAGCATTGGCATCAGCATTGTTGCTTATTATCTCTTATAATTTATAGAAATTCAGGGAGGGCCATGTGGAAATTTGGAAACAAAGCAAGTTAAATAATGCATAAATTATAATGCACCTATGTGTTGAACTATTGTGCAGAGATTAAAAATGATGCATATGAAATGACAAACTGGTAGTTGGATTAGATGGAGGTTATATAGGTAATTATTATACAGTTACCTCAACTATTCTGTGAATATGAAAATTTTTATAATAAAAGCTGGAGGAGGTCTTAGAACACAATTGTATAACTAGCTGTGTGTTAGCACACACCAGCAGAAACCACACTGCACTTTGTTTTCATCCATCTGGTTTGTATAAAAAGAATCATAGTTATGGATTCAGATACGTTATTTCTGCAAAGGGCTTGTTGTTGGCGTCTGTTTCTTTTCGTTGGGACCACCTCCAAGTTTTTCATCGCTTTTCCACTGCTGTGTTGGCCAAAGTTGAACAAAGCTCTTTTAGTGAGTGCTAACTAGGAAGAGAAAATCAGATCATTTTATTGAAATTGAATTTGGATCCATATTTGCTGGGGATGGAGTGAGGTTTTCTTTTTTTTTAGCATAGCACAGAAATGGCACATTTGAGTTTTAATCTCATCATCCTTTCAGAGCTCTGGGTCCTTTTTGATTGTCATATTTACTTCCTCTGGAGTTGTCATGTTAAATCATATTTATATGTTAGAGTCAAGGCTCTTTTGCTATATTAAACTGGTTTTTCAAGGAGCTAACCAACCTGAACATGTTAATTTTATTGTTGTTTTAATTACAAAGTGTACATTCTCAGGTTAAAAAAAAACAAAAAACCCAAGTGTGTTGAAAGTATTAAAACTAAACAAACAAAAAAATAATCTCCCCTAATTTCTTTCTGTATAGTAATGACTGGGAATAGTTTAGTGTGTGTATTCTAAGTAGTCGATGTCAGACTTACTGAGCATTCCTCATCACCCCACTAAGGACAGGGAATAAGTTTATCTTTGTTTCCCTTGCTTGATAGAGGAGAGTGGTAATACAGCAGTCTATTTCTTTTCATTGTAAACAGAGTCTCACATTCCCAGTCAGGAGGCCCTAAACAGCCAGGTGGAACAAGGAGGGAAACCATGGGATCCCAGTGTCCAGAGTTGCAAGGAGGGTGTGAGCCCCAGAAGTGCAGCTCCAGGTAAGAAATGAAGATGAACATGTACCCAGCAAGATATCTGAGGTTGAACACAGGTGGTTGAACATTGGGTACAGGCCCAGCACACCGCTGCTAGCATGGAGGAACATTGCTTCCTGTGTCCCCACTGCCCACTTTTCTTGCCTGTGAGGCAAATGAGGAACCCAGGGTGCAGACTGAGGAAGCACTTACTTTTAGGCTCACTCGGCCCATCCTAGCCTTGCTCCAAACCAACCACTCTTGGGGGGCAGAAGCAAGAGATCCAGTTGGAGGTGAGGTGGAAGCCTTAAAAGGAAATTTCAAAACTGGTCTGAGCTCTGATTCATTGAGCATTTACCCAGATGCCTTTCTGGAGTGCTGTACTTATAGTTCTGGAGGTAGAACTAGCCTTTTGGGGCCTCTGACCCAAAAGGTAGTTCCAGACATATACGGTTTTCTTTCTTTTTTTTTTTGGTACCAGGGATTGAACTCAGGGGCACTCAACCACTGAGCCACACCCCAACCCTATTTTTGTGTTTTATGTAGAGACAGGGTCTCACTTAGCGCCTTGCCATTGCTGAGGCTCGCTTTGAACCTGTGATTCTCCTGTCTGAGCCTCCCAGAGTGCTGGGATTATAGGTGTGTGCCACCCACTGTGTCCGGCAGGGTTTCCTTTCTTCCAGTGTAGAAATAATGTAGAGGTTTGGTTTTACTCTCTCTACCAGGGGAAGAGAAATTCCAGAACCCAGAAGGAAGTGCTCCATCTGTTTCCCTTGAGAACACCCATCCTCAGGTGCTGTTCCCTGGCCAGGCCAGAGGGGAGGTACCCTGGAGTCCAGAGCTGGGAAGACCTCGTGACAGGGCAGAAGGGCATTGGGAACCTCCCCCAGAGGACAGAATGGAGCAGACCTTAGCGGGAGGCACAGGTTGCAGAGAACTGGTGCGACCAAAGGAACTGCAGCCGAAGAAACTCCATCTATGTCCCTTGTGTGGCAAAAACTTCTCTAACAACTCAAACCTAATTAGGCACCAGAGAATACATGCAGCAGAAAAACTGTGTATGGGTGTGGACTGTGGTGAAGTTTTTGGTGGGCACCCACACTTTCTGTCACTACATAGAGCACACCTAGGAGAGGAGGCCCATAAGTGCCTAGAATGTGGAAAATGCTTTAGTCAAAATACCCACCTGACCCGCCACCAGCGTACCCATACAGGTGAGAAGCCCTATCAGTGCAGCGTCTGTGGAAAAAGCTTCTCTTGCAACTCCAACCTTCATAGGCACCAGAGGACACACACTGGGGAGAAGCCCTACAAATGTCCAGAGTGTGGGGAGATCTTTGCTCATAGCTCCAACCTCCTTCGGCACCAGAGGATCCACACCGGAGAGAGACCCTATAAGTGTACTGAATGTGGAAAAAGTTTCTCTCGGAGTTCACACCTTGTTATTCATGAAAGAACTCATGAGAAAGAGAGACTTGACCCCTTCTCTGAGTGTGGGGAGGCCATGAGTGACAATGCCCCTTTTCTTACAAACCATGGAGCCCACAGAGCTGAGAAGAAACTGTTTGAATGTTTGACTTGTGGGAAAAGCTTCCGTCAGGGAATGCACCTCACCAGACATCAGAGAACACATACAGGAGAGAAACCATATAAATGTACCCTTTGTGGGGAAAACTTCTCACATAGATCCAACTTAATCAGGCACCAGAGAATCCACACAGGAGAAAAGCCCTATACCTGTCACGAGTGTGGAGACAGTTTCTCTCACAGCTCTAATCGGATTCGTCACTTGAGAACCCATACAGGAGAGAGACCCTATAAATGTTCTGAATGTGGAGAAAGCTTCTCTCGGAGTTCACGCCTTATGAGTCATCAGAGAACTCACACCGGTTAAGGACAGTGGGACTTCTCTTAGCCCCAGATGGCATATTCAGAGGTCTTACCAAGAGTCTAGCTGGCTAAATGGCCTGTGTCTTCCAGGTAGTTAATATAAAGAGGATATGGGGGCTCATTTAGAGGGAGATGCATAGGCATCAAAAGATTAGCATAAAACTCAAAAGGAATTCAGTCTGCAGTAGTAAGGATATAAGTCTTTGAAGTCACCTGCTCTGGGCCACTTTTTGTCCAAAGTTGCACCCACCTTCTTGGCATATTTAACCAAGGTGTGGTTTGGGTGCCTTACTGTGTCCAGTGTTTATCCCCAAAACTTTGGGAATCTGATCTTTTATACTCCTCACTTGGGAGTCAGTAGGAGTGTTTAGGCTCTTGGGACAGTTGAGACTACAGAAGAGTGGCTGAGTCTCCTCAGAGACCACCTGGAAGTCAAACAAGCCTGGTTGTAGGTTGCAGCTCTCTCAACGGCTCTAGCTAGGAAGCTGTGGGCAGTACTGGTCAGCCACCACAGCACAGTGCCTCTCAGTGGCCTGGAAGGAGTGCCCATTGGCAGACCACACATGCATGTGTGAGTGGAGACAACAAAGAACCAGAGACCTAAGAGAAATTGTAAGGTGAAGGTAAGCCCAGAAATTGGCAGATGAAATGGGTGTGTGATTACTCCACCCTTTGTAGCGAATGAGACCACTCTCACCTTTGTCAAAAACAAAAAACAAAACAAAAAAACATGGACCTCTGGAGTCTTGTTCCTGGATGGAGGGTTCCATCAAAGTGGATCCTACAGAAGTTAGGGATTGTGTCCTCCCTGTTGAAAATGTTTGAATGGTAATAAATGTCTTTGGGAAACATGAATGTGTGTAAATCTTGATTGAGGGCCTTTGTCTTAACCCCCAGTGTTGATCGTATCCTGCCTCTTCTCAGAGGTGCTGCTTTCTTTTTGTGGACTTCTGGCTTGGTCAGAAAGGTTTTGACAAAGGTGGCAGTGGATAGGCTGAGGGAGGGTATGGGCCCGATGGGCTCTGGGCTGGACTCCACTGGCTAACAAGGTCAAGCTGAATGGCTGCTTGGGATGATGTTCTCATAGGGTCTCCCAAAGTTGTTCTTTCTGTGTTTGTTGTTGCATAGCACTAAAAATGTTTTCCATTCTTTGTTAAGAAAGTTTATATTCTTATAAAGTAGCTGAGGCAGGTCAGACTTTTCAAAAGACAGGATAGATAGGATATTTGGCTCTTGTAGCTGCTTCCTAGGAAGGAAGCTAAGATGGTCCTGATATCATTGAGTCATTGATCACTAATGGTGGAAAAATACAGGGGAGGGGAAATTATTAGGGGAAAGCATGTATTAGGAATGGGAATTCTAGGAGTGTGCATCTATAGGAAAGACGGTACCAGCAGGACCCATATGGCCCTGAAGGAAGGTATGGAGCTAGCTGTTCTCTGAGGGAAAAAAAAGATGAACAGTCTGTTAGCAACTGAATATCAAATCACTTTTAAGTGATGGAAACAACTGTGTCCCTTCTCACTTCGCTTATCAGTCTTGTCTCAGCCCTGCCTCAGTGTGAGTTTTCCCTTGGTTTTCTTTTTTCTTTCTTTTTTTTCTTTTGGTACCAGGGATTGAACCCAGGTGTGCTTAATCACTGAGCCACATCCTCAGCCCTTTTTGTATTTTATTTAGAGACAGGGTCTCACTGAGTTGCTTAGAGCCTCACTGAATTGCTGAGGCTGGCTTTGAATTCACAGTCGTCCTGCCTCATCCTCCCAAGCCACTGGGATTACAGGCATGTGCCAGCATGCCTGGCTTTTCCTTGGTTTTCGGAGCCAGTTTTAAAATATGTGTTTCTTACTAATCTCCCTTTTTCTTTTGTATCTTGTTAATGGGAAGAGAACAGTAGTAGTGTTGGAATCGAGGGACAGGGGAATAGGGGGAGGATTAGAGAGGTTAAGGTAGGATCTACAGCAGATGGAGTCCCGTGGAGCAAGGCAGGGCTGATGTGGTTTCTGAGGGCATAAATTGGGTGCATTGGTGTGAAGCTGGTGTTAAGGCTAAGGAAGCTGTTTAAGATGGCAGCTTACGGGGCTGGGATTGTGGCTCAGTGATAGAGCGCCTGCCTCGCATGCGTGAGGCAGCGGGTTCGATCCTCAGCACCACATACAAATAAATAAAAATAAAGATATCGTGTTCATCTACAAATAAAAAAAATTAAAAAAAAAAGATGGCAGCTTACCTGGATTGTTCATTTCATTCCTGTCCTCATATTTATATGTGTGTACACACACATACACATGTATTACCCATGCAGATCTTAGGATTTTGTCCAACTGATGTTGCTTTACTTAGAGTCTGAAGCTAGAATAATGAGAGGCTTTTTCCCTCCCCTTTGTGTTCACCCTGGGGACTAAAAGGCTTTCCACTGGGACTCTTCACCCAATTCTCAGTGTAGCTCCCCTTGTAGCAAACTGTACATGCATCTCAGCTTTCTTTAAATGAGATGATGTCACACAAAATAATCATGTGAAATGTGATTCACATGTGCTGTGTTCCAGCACAGTGCCTGGAACACAGAAGATACTCAGTTCACAAAAGATTTTAGACAAGTCTTCCAGTTAATGTTCTTAGTTTGTTGCTGAGGCATCTTAAATGCACCAAAAGATTGTCAGAAATTTGGTGGTTCACAAGCATCCAAATATGCTTCAGGGTATTTTTCCAAGCAGGAAGGATGGGGAAAGAAAATTACTAAGAAGTGACTGCAACACAGGGTATGTTCTGGACATGATGAGGAACTCTGTTCTCTGTGCACACTTCCCTCCAGGCAGGAAGGCCTCTTCCTAGAACTGGGTGTCAGTTCTCTTCCCAATGTGAAGCCACCTGGCAGGAGTGTAGCTGAAGTACAGGAATACTGCCTTAGTTTCCCAGAGCAGTTCCGGATCAAGAGACTTCAGTCCTTTCCCAGGCATGACCAAAGCAAACTCCAGCAGCCTGCAGCTCCAGCCCCTTGAGCTGGTGCTCATCGCCCTCCATGCTGGACTTCAAGGACCATTGCAAATGACCAGGCCTGCAAGCCTTCCTTCATTGGTGGCCCTAAATGCAACCACACACCTATCCCAAGCTGGCCATCATGGTTCAAGGAGGCAGCAAGGCTTTGTCTTTTTGCAATATTGGAGATTGAACTCTGAGGGGCACTCTACCACTGAGCTACATGCCCAGTCCTTTTTATTTTTGAGACAGGGTCTCAAACTTGTGATCCTCCTCCCTCAGTCTCCCTAGTGGCTGTGATTTCAGGTGTGCCCCACTGCACCCAGCTGTAGCTGGAAGTTCCAGCCTGGTACAGGGTAAGGGAAGGATGGAAAAGTGGCAGGGAGGCTGGGGGTAATGAGGGCCATATCAAGGCAGGGACAGTGAGGAGAGTAGAGCCTTTAGGATGTACCATGGGCCCCAGCCAAGGTGTTAAATCTGGGATGTCTCTCAAGGTCACTGACAATCTGCCCTTGAACCATCTTTGCTGCCCTCTGCCAGATGCCTCTAGGACAACCACCCAATTACCTCACAGTTTCTTCAGGGAGATTCACGTGCATACCCAAGGGCATGTGTGCATGCTCCCCAAGCCTTAAAGCCCAGCTCAGAGTAACATGATGCTTCAGATAACTTCTACTGCTACCCAAGGGAGCACAAAGCCATGTCTATGTACTCACTTTAGTTAGGGCCCCAACACTTCCAATGGTGGTTTATTCCTATTCATTTTCTTTGTTATTCAGATGTGACTATCCAACACAGCTCGTCTAGCTTATGGAACAGTGACTTGTTCCCAGAATTTGTGATTAGTCTTAAAAATGAGTGTTATTCTTGGTCATTCAATTATGGGAATTTGTTGCCATTGAAAAATAATAAAGATATTAATGCAGATACCCAATTAGAAGGAACAAGAGCTAAGCAGTGTCCTCGTGTGCCATTCTCAGCTTCCTCCACAAACCCATGGCTTGAAAAGTCCTCTTCAAAGGAGAGAAAACTAAGGAAAAATTTTAAAATCAACAAAGTGAAGCTGCTGAATGTCACAGGTCTCCCAACTTCCATTAGGCTGCAGACCGAACCATGAAAGAACCATAAAAAGATGCCTAAATTGAATGAAAAAGGGTACACAGTGGCATATTTAATTTTTCTGTAAGTTCTGGGTAATAAAAAAGACATTTAAAAATACTGAATTTACAAGGTAAGAAAAGATCAGCAGTAACTTTTTTGTGTATGTGTGTGGTACTGAGGATTTTAACCCAGGGGTGCTTTACGACTGAACTACACCACCATCCTCCTTTTAAAATTTTTTCTTTTTGAGTTGTAGATGGACACAATACCTTTATTTTGTTTATTTTTATGTGGTGCTGAGGATTAAACTCAGTGCCTCATGTGTGCGAGGCAAATGCTCTACCACTGAGCCAGTCTGACACCACCACCCCTTTTAAATCTATTTTGGGACAAGGTCTAAGTTGCCATGGCTTGCTTCAAACTGTCCATTCTCCTGCCTGCTTAAAATAACTAATTAAAATAAAGGACTCCACTCAGAGTCTAACAACAATACTACCTAGGAATAACAATAAAAAGATGAAGACTGAATTACAAAAACTAACCATTCAAATGGAGAAAAGTAAATGTAAATTCTTATCAAATTATGCATAAATTTCCGAAGAGAATTGGTGTGTGTTTGAAGGAGGCTTGAATGGTTTTATGCTGAAGTTGATTTGCAAGAAGAGGCAAGAACAGTTTATACATTGCTGAAGATAATAAGTGGGTATTAAAACAGTCTCAGTTGGGTGTGGTGGAGTATGCCTGTAATCCCAGTAGCTTGGGAGGCTGAGGCAGGAGGAGCTTGAGTTCAAAGCCAGCCTCAGCAAAAGCAAGGTGCTAAGTAGCTCAGTGAAATTCTGTCTCTAAATAAAAAAAAAAAAAAAAAAATAGGGCTAAGGACATGTCTCAGTGGTCGAGTACCTCCACCTCCCCCAAAAAGCCAGTCTGATTAAAATGGTAAGGTAATAATAGAGCAAGAGTAGACACCAGTACTACATTAAATCAATAACTTTACACTATAGTTACCTGGTATTGACCAATGGAACAATATACATCTCAGAAACAGACCCTATGAGAAAGAAAATATTAAAAGCTAATAAAAGCCGGGCTTGGTGGTGCACGCCTGTAATCCCAGCACTTTGGGAGGCTGAGACAGGAGAATCGTGAGTTCAGAGTCAGCCTCAGCAACTCAGTGAGACCCTGTCTCTACATAAAACACAAACTAGGGCTGGGGATATGGCTCAGTGGTCAAGTACCCTTGAGTTCAACCCCTGGTACCAAAAAAAAAAGAGAGGAAAAAGAAAAAGCTAATAAGGACTTAATTATCCTAACAAAGCTTATTATTTGCAAATATCAACTTAAATGCTCCTCTGACATCTTGTACTAAAATGGGGAACAGTGAAAAAGGTGCCAATCTTTTATGATAAAATCAGCAAAAACTAACAGCAATCAATGCTAGGATTGGTGTCCAGTGGGTACTTTCAAATCCTGGGTCTGAACATGAAAACAATACCTTTTTTTTTTTGAAAAACAATCATACTCTTTGACTTAGAAGTTTGAATTTTTAAAAAAATTTTTTTAAGAGATAGGATTTTGCTATGTTGCCCAGTTGGCCCAAACCCAAGTTGTTGGGACTTTAGGCATGCACTACTAACCCAGCTCAGAAGTTTAATTTCTAATAACCTTCTTTAAGATAACAACTTGAGGGGCTGGGGTTGTGGCTCAGTGGTAGAGCGCTTGCCTTGCATGCGTGAGGCACTGGGTTCGATCCTCAGCACCACATAAAAATAAATAAAAGAAAGATATCGTGTCCATCGACATCTAAAAAAAATTAAAAATAGCTTGAATTTTTCTACAAAAAGGTGTTCACCATTTTACTTAAAAAAAAAAAAAAAGAAACAGCTGGGTGCGGTGGCTCACGCTTATAATCCCAGCACTTTGGGAGCCTGAGACAGGAGAATCGCGAGTTCAAACCCAGCCTCAGCAACAGCGAGGTGCTAAGCAACTCAGTGAGACCGTCTCCACATAAAACACAAAATAGGGCTGGGAGTGTGGCTCAGTGGTCGAGTGCCCCCGAGTTTAATCCCCAGTACCAAAAAAAAAAAACAACAACAAAAAACCAAACAACAGGAGAATGGTTCATTCAGCTGATTGGGTATATCACATGGTAGAATACTAATTAACTATCATGTTTGAGGTTTGTGAAGAGATTTTAATGACATGGGGGAAATTCTCAAATAGCATAATAAAGTCTGAGCTTTGGCATTAAATAGAATTTAAATCTCATTTACAAGCTTCTGTGACCTTATCAAGTTACCTAATCTCCCTATACCTGTTTCCTTACCTATTTTTTTTTTAAATATTTTTTAGTTGTTGATGGACACAATGTCTTTATTTTATTGCTTTGTATGTGGTGCTGAGGATCGAACCCAGGACCTCACGCATGCAAGGCAAGCTACAGTCCCAGCCCATGTTTCCTTACCTATTTAGGAAGGGAACAGAATATACATCTCAGAAAGAGATTATGATTATGAAGATTAAGTAAACTTACCATATATACAATTCTATATATAACAAATACTAATGTAATACCAATGCATAAAGTGTTAAGAGATAAAATTTTATTTATGCAGAAACCTTCCAATTTAAAAATGATGCCCAAGTTTAAAAGGATATTATTGGCCAACAGGACTGGGTGTTTTCTCTCTTTATATGCCTTCAATAATCAGCATGTTACTTCCACAATAAGAGGAAAACACTGAATAGGTGTTAAGAGTTAAGAAAGAAGAGTGTTGTACCATTAAATTGGAAGCCAAATCTAGCCTTAGCCCCTTAAAGGTAACTAGAATTAGTCAGCATAGAGCTTCTTTGCTTTAGGCTGGGAATACATGAGAGGTTGGTTTTTTTTGTTTTATTTTTGGTGCTGCAGATTGAACCTAGATCCTTGTGCATGCTAAGCATGTGCTCTACTACTGAGCTACACAGTTGAATATAAACTAGTTCTTTTCTTCACAGGCATTCCATCTTTGATAATCTGGGACAGTAATGCCCAGGTCCTTATCATTATTCAAGTCCTTATCTTAAATAGAAAAGAATAATATATTCATGCACTTAAAGAAACATAAGTTTATTTCCAAACTGTATAATTTATAACCAATATGTAAATGGGCACTGATATGCAAAATAATGTCAGTTGATTAAAAAAGTGACAATTCATAGGGCGGAGGGAAGCTCATCAGTGGGGCCACGAACTGAGAAAAAAAAAAAAAAGTGACAATTCACAGTAAGCCTACAGCATATGTGATCATATAACTGCAGAAATCTTTAAACACAAAATTTAAGTACTAGAAGCCGAAGTTGAGGGCATATTGAAGGTATCCTTAATATTATGAGGCCTGTGTCTCAAAAACCTACCAATTTTCGAACGGATTCTACACTCGAACTGTTTCTTGATTACTTCTTGTTGCATCTCCTTCAGTGTAAAATGAAACCTTTGAAATTCAGGTGTGGCATCCACAAAGTCAAGAAGGTAGTCCAAACTTTCTCTCACAGCAGATAAGTTAAATTCAGTAGCCTGCTTCTCAATTCCTCCTCTTTGGACAACTCCCTTTGTAATTTCACCTTTAGCTTTTGAAGGACAACCCTTTTCTTCATCATCTCCATTTAACCACACCTTATCATCATCTAGCTTAGTTTTCAACTCGCCACATTTTTCAAGAATCTCTCTGTAACCTCTACTTTCTAAGCCTTGGAGATCATAGTCAGGTTCCTTTTTGTAAAGAAGATTTTCCCAGGCATTTGCTATGGTTGTTTGTTTTACTTCATCCCAACTTTTTGCCCAGTTAAAAACTGCATTTTTTATATCGCAGACTTTAATCTTGGAAATTCCGTTTTCTCTTTTATCTTGCTCATCTTCACTTTCTTCAAAAATTACCAGACTTTCTTCAAGTTGCTTCCATCTATAAAGTCGTTTGCAGCTCAAGATCACACCCTGATTCATTGGTTGGATCAAAGTTGAAGTGTTATGAGGAAAGAACATACATTTTATTCGACCATCCTCACTGGTTAGTGATTCAACAGAAGAGTGAGCTGGGGAACTGTTCAGAAGTAGCAATGCCCTGACATCCTCTTCATGGAATCTTAGGACATTAATTTGAAAATGCCGAACCTCAGGAACAAAGTTTTGAAAGAACCATTCTGAAAACAATTCTTTGGTGAACCAAGCATCTTTACTAAGTTTATATATCACAGGTAATGTACTTGTGTCCTCTCTCACACTTTTGGGCAGCTTTGATTTGCCAATAATAATTGATTTTAACTTATGAGTTCCATCTGCATTTGCACATAAAAGGGCAGACAACCGTTCTTTGTTTATTTTCTTCCCTGGCAGGCAGATATCTTTTCTATTTGCCTGAGTGTTTTCTGGCATTGACTTCCAAAATAGGTCAGTCTCATCCCCACTGTATACCTGAGCTAGATGCAGTTTCTCCTCTTTGATTATCAGGGACAGCTTTTGTCTAAATGGCTCAACATTTTCTGAAGCTGAACTTAGGATCTGTTCTCCACATACTTTTCGGTTCCCAATTGCATGCCTATTTCGAAATCTAAAAAGCCAACCAGTGCTGGCTTTGAAGTCTTTTCGTCCAAAACATTGTGCAAATCTCTCTGCAGCAGCCTGAAGCTCCACGCCCCTAACAGGGACACCAGCTGAGCGTTTCTGTTGGTACCACATGTAAACTGCATCATCTACATCACTGTATTTAGCTCCTGTCGTCCTCTTTCTCTTCTCAGCTCCTACTAATGGCATGTCCTGCTTCAGTACAAAATCCAAAATCAATTTCTTATTCTTTTTAATGTCATAAAATGTTGACTTACTGATTCCAAATTCATCCATTACACTTTTAAGAGATCGTCCAGCTTCAATCCTTCTGAGAACCTTCATTTTTTCCTCCAAATTCAATGTTGTATATTTCCCTCTCTTATTCATAGTGATTTTGATTTCAAACAACCAACAAAATAAAGGGAAATGCCTTACTGAATTGGGAAAAACATTTTAAAACAACAAAAACCTAGTGGAGAGTCTCAGAAGGTTCTATTTTATTGGACAGTAATGGGCTGAAAGGGATAAAGGTTCATGATTAAAGTGCTAGTCTTATGTACTCAGATAGTTGCTACTACCAAAGTCCTGCCTGGGTATTGTATTGAAAGACACAAGAGATCGGTTTTTGGAACCCCACTGTTTTTTCTCTCCCTGATGACAGGGATACCTGCATACATTCTCTAATTCAACAGAGGAAAAGGGACAAATGAAGAGAGGCATTGAGAGACTTATGCTCACAAGAACAGAGCCAGGTGGGTCAAATCAACACAAAGCTGATGCTTGAGAAGGGAGCAGAGAAAACACAAAGGCAGTGACAGAGTAATATTGTGAGCAGAGATACAGTGTGGCTTCTCTTCTTCCAAAATGACCTGATTTTACCTCACTGCTGGAACAGAAAGCAGTGCTTATGTTGCTCTGTATGAAGCATTCACTGGACAACAGTTCATCTACCTGTATAGATTCCAAGCCTCAAGGACCCTGGCACTGGAACACCTGGAGAGCTGGAGCATAGGGACAGTTGTATAGAATCTCTAAAGTCCGCAGGTTCTGTTGCACATATGAATGAAATTCAACATTTATTGTATTCAATATAGCAGTCTCAAAGACCGAGCTTTAACCTGAGTATCTATTATGTTACCAAGATTAGATGTAAATAATGTTAGTAGTACTTTTCCACTCTCACATCTTCTTTCTTGAGTATACCAGATGTATTTTCAAGTATTCTTTTTCACTAAAATGATTCCGTACTTGGGATATCAAGTTTCAGAATCATGGAAATTCTCAGAGCTAAGTCTGAAGTTTTGCAAATGCTTAACCATAGTTTTTTTTTAAAAAAAGTCTACCATTTCACTTTTTCCCTATGTTTACATTAGAACGTCAACATACTTTTCATATTTGAGACTTTAATTTCTCTTCAGTATAGATCTTACTTAATTTGAACCAAGAATCAACTGCCTGAAGAATTAAAAAGGTTTCTATAATGCTGTTTCTGATCAGTTGCTTCTCAAAAGTCCTTCTGCAGGCAAACCCTCAAATAGTCCTTTCAGGGCCTCCTGGTGCTGCCCAAAGCCATTCCAGGTCTTGAGAAATGTTCTACTCTAGATGAATTCCACGGTTTTCATTCCAGATAAACAACTTCATGAGAAGAAACAAAAACTGCCACTTTTATCCATTCCAGGTGCTATGAAGAAAGAAAAATATGTCAGAAATGAAAAACATGATTAGTATCTATTCTTCTTCCTCTCCATTACATCAGAGCCTGACTGATGTAATTTATTCCCCAACGATATAGATTTCTTAAGTCTCTCATCTAAAAACCCAGAAGAGCCAGAGAAACAATCTTCCTCAAACATTTGTTGCAAGGAATGCCAACTTTGAGTTTAGAGCATTAGAAAAATCATGAAAGAATATATTTAGGTGGTAGAGCCAATGACAGGCTAAAATCAAGCAACTTTTAAGAGAGACAGCTATAATTAAAGCAATTACTAAGTGGTAACTATTATAAATGAACAAAGAAAATATTATTTATTAGTCAATAGCAGCACCATTATTTCTAGTCAGTCACCCAGCAAAAATACTGTCCACTATGGTAGTTGTACAGATATTTCCAAATTAACTCATTGTATTTTGTTGTTTCCTAGCTGTACATTCCTCCCTTCTAAAACAGTGCGCAAGCAGGGAGAGATGCCATCAAGAGCCAGGCAACTTTTGTGGGCTCAACTGGAAGGGTAAGCAACTGGCACCAAACTTCCCACAATGAAAACATCAGTCGCCCTCATTCATTTTTCATCATTTTGCCTTGCATCTTCCTTCTTTCAACAGAAGAAAGTTTCTTCTCCCTTTAACCAGCTCTCTGTTACAACTTAGGCCTGCTAATGACATACAAGGCCACTGCTGGCAGAATTTCCTTTACTCAACTTAATAAATTCTAATTATGTGCTCAGCAATAGGCCAGGCGATGAGAATCTCAATGCTAAAGGTCTCAATGTCCACTAGTCATGAGAGGCTGGGAACCAAAATTACTTTTTAAGGAATTAATTCCCAACCTGATTAAGATCTAAGGAAATGAATCTTCGTTGATACATATGGAAATGACTTAGGAAGTGCTCATTACTATCTCATTTAAAAGGTTCAAGATCCATGCCTCAGGTGAGTAAAATACCGTTCTGTCCCCAAACAGAAGTAGCACAATGGCCCCTCATCTTCATTTTGACTTTAAACTTACCTCTGGATGAACTGCCCTAGAAAGATGTGCCATCAAAAACCCTCCAATTGGAGCCCCAGAAATGATTTTTCTTAAATACAATAAGGTCCATTTAAGCTTTTTTTAAATATATATAACTTCTGAAACTCTTCCTCAAAATGCAGCCCGACTCTTGTGAAAATGTACTACCCATCTTATATTCTAATTTTTCCAGCTTTCAAGCCTCTGCTTGTACTCTTCCGTATGTACAAGTGTCCCCACTCTGCTGTGGCCGACATCCCTCAAGGCCTTTTATAACTTCCCCCAACCCCAAATCAACTTTCACCTCCTTGGAGTGCTCACTAGTGATGCTCATCCAGCCGCTTCAGTCCTCTGGGCTTCCCATGGGCTCCGGCGCTGGCTTCACACAGCACACCGCGCAGGTAACCCCTGCCTGGCTGGTAGAGGCTGACGCTGCGAAAATTCAGAAACCTCCGATCCGGGGCACCGCGATGCTCCAGCATGGCTGACTCGTCTAGAGCTGGGGCACTGCGGGGACCAGACCAACGCCCGAGAGTCCTGCAGGGAGGCGCGCTGCGGGGAGCGGCGGCGCCCAGGGGCCTGCGGAGCCCGGAGCAACCTAGTTCACGAGCAAACGGTGCCCGCAGTCGCGGGGAAGGCGGACGCGTGGGGCGCGCCGGTCCCACCTGCCCGTGCTGCCTGCGCTGCGAGAGCCTGCAGCAACGGCCGGGGCATGCGTGCCGGGCAGGGCGAGGTCGCGCCCCGAGGGCTCTGGAGACCGTTGGTTCGGAAGCGTCGACTCTTGCCCGCGCCCGGGGCACGCAACCGACTCTCCGCAGCGCCGTGAGCGCCGTGAGCGCAGGCGCGCGGCCGTGGGGCGTGCGGGGGCGGGGCGGGCTCGCACGTCACTTCCGCTTCCAGCCGCGCGCGGATCCCGGACCGCGACCGAGACGCTCGGGCTGGCGTCTTGTCCCGCGAAGGCCCGACGGGCTCGCGTGCCGCCCGGCTCTGCGCGCTCCCTTCGGGGCGGGCGGAGCGCCGCGATCCGTAGGGCGGCGGGCAGAGGAGCCTAGCCGTGCGAGGTAACCGAGGCTGCCACCCCGGCGGGCGGGCGTTCCGTGGGCAGCGGCGTTTCCGGCCGGCTCTGAAGCCCGTCTCGGCGCCCTCTGCGAGGGCGCGACCTGGACCCGGGAGCTGCGGCGTGTGCCGCGGTGCCCGGGGAGCCTTCCACCGGGGCACGCGGAGCCGCAGCGCGTCCCCGCCGCGGGCGGCCGGTGGCGAGCTGCAGTGGGGGCCTTTCTGTGAACGCCCGTGGCATTCGGGCGGAAGGTCCGTTCCCTTCCGCGTAGGTGAGGTCCACAAGCTCTCCTCCGCCTCCCCTACAGATCTAAATAACCCTCAAACGAGTCGGAGAGGGTCGCCTTCTCTCATCACCAACTCCTGGTTTTTGTTTTGTTTTTTTTTAAGTTTTGGGGATTCCAGGGGTGCTCTACCACTTTTGAGACAGTGTCTAGCAGAGTTGCTGAAGCTGGCTTCAAACTTGCAATACTCCTGCCTCAACTTCTGGTATTATGAGCATGTGCTGTCACGCCTGCTGCTGCTGCTTTTTTTTTTTTTTTTTTTTAACAGTTGAATAATTTGTAAATAAAAGCCAGCTGTGTGTTTTTTGTTTTTTTTTTTTTACCCCTAGGTTAAACATTCATGTAAATCACTTGCATAGCGTCCTGTATATGTCTTGCAAAGAATGAGCATTTAGTTGATTAGTTGGGAGATGCTTTTGGAGGAGAATATGACTACCTTTTCCTTAATTATTTTCCTTTTAGTTTGGTTTCACTGTCTCAAGCTCTCCTGCCATCATCCATACAGTGGAAAATGGACTATCAACTGTTCCATGAAGTGAAGACTTATGTCTTCTCAAATAAATGAAATAGTACCCCCTTGCTAAAGACAGACTGTGTTGACCTGTTAAAATTTAAGAGGAGCTTACTCTTTCCCTAATCTGATTTTCTCTTATTCTTCCCTTTTTGAGAAACTGAGATAGAAAGCACACCAATTGTCCTTGAATAATCCTAAACCTCCTTTCAGCCAGTGGATGCCAGTTCTCTCAATTACCAGCCATTCCTGAGTTAATAAAAAGAAGGCAATGTTATTTGACATTTGTCTTCTCTGAGCTGTGTTGTGCTTTTTTTGAGTAATAGAAAAGGAGAAAAGTAAAGGACCTGGCTATTTTAAAGGGAAGGTAAGACAGGACCTTTTCTGTTCATTTTCTCAATACAGCAAGTATTAAGGTTCCTGTGACTTTCTTATTGACATGTACCTTTTTTCTACCCTCAACATCTGTAGGAAGAAGATACTTACATTGATTTTTGTACCAGAGCAGACCGGGCCTAATTTATCAAAGGTGGCACCAGCAAGGTGCCACACACAGGAGCGACTCTGGTGTTAGGGCAGAATGATGATGGTAGATCTGAAGGTGGTAGAGCATTTGGACCCTCAGATCAGAGCTTTGTGGGAGACTGAGGAGCCTGTCACACAGAGCTTCAATCAAAGTAAGGAATATGCACAGACAGACTGTCTGAATCCCAAGAGTTCTTGCTGGCACTTCCGGAATTTCCATTATCCCAAAACAGCTGGACCCCGTGAAGCTGTCAGCCAGCTTCAGGAATTATGCCGTCTGTGGCTGAAGCCAGAGATTCACTCAAAGGAGGAAATCTTGGAACTGCTGGTGCTAGAGCAGTTCCTGACCATCTTGCCCAGGGAGATACAGGCCTGGATGCAGAAACACCAGCCACAGAGCATTGAGGAGGCTGTTGACTTGGTGGAGCACCTACAAAGGGAATCTGGTCAAAAGAGGAACGGGGTGAGAAGAAAGATTCCTAACATACAGTGGAATAGGATGAGGGTGGATATAGTGGGGATAGGGACAGTTAATTGAGAAATGATATGTTAGTTCCACTGTTTTGTGCTTTTAGAGCATTTATGTTGGGACTTGAATTCATAAGCACACAGGAAATGAAAGGTCTACTAGTTTCATAGATCACAGCAGAGACTTCCCTGACTTTAGAGAAAAAGTATTGAGTTTTGATTTTTGGAGCCATGATAAATGCAGGGTGATCTTGACTGAGGAGACAGAACCTGAATTCTTAGAAACAAATAAAAGCCGGTAAGGTGAGGGAGAGTAGATCCAAAATATGGAGACTGCCTAGAGACCAAAGGAGAGCAAGGATAGTAAAGGAGGAATTCAAACAACTAGGGAAAGATGGCAAAGAAAAAGAAGAAAATAGAAAACAGGGAAGGCAAAAATTTAGAAAGAAGGAAAATCTGAACAGAGTGGCTGCAAGAAGAAAGACATTGAGGGATGGTTGCTTCCCTACCTTGAGGGCCTCCATTACCCTTCCTTAGTGGCTTGCTGGTGAATGAGAAAAAGAGTATACCCTTGGGCAGGTAGCAAACACCTGCTGACCTCAGACTTACTATGAAGAGTATAGAGCAGGATTTTTGGTATCAAAATCATTTGGGTGTGTATTGAAGTCATTCTTCCTCTCTCATTTTCTTTATTCTATTCACATTCCCTGTGAAAACCTTCCCTGGTTACAGGGGAAATCTGGCTAACAGGAAATCTTTTATTCAATTTCATAATTTTTAGAGAAAATGAGAAGATAGAAAATCACCAAGGAAAGGATCTAAGTCAAGGCAAAAAGCCAGACAAGGCAGTCTGAGAATAGGTTCAGAGCCCAACCTTAGTAGTGGCCTGAGGTAGACTGTATGCAAAGGTTGCTGTGTTTTAAACTTATAGTTTGGAGTATACATTTGTTCCACTTCCCAACCAAAAGTAAGTTCTGTGGTAACAAAGATGGGGATTATTTTTAGGTTGAAGTCCATGAGCTGGGAAAGGAGCCAGTGCTTTTGGGAGAAACAGCAAAGGCCCCAGGCTTAAAGATGGAGCCAGCAGAGTCTCAATCAGAAGGTGTGTCTCAGGATGAAGAATTTTGGAATACATACCAGGGTGTACAAGAACATCTGAGCAGGAGTATTTGTAAAGAAACTGAGTCTGTTTATGAGAGTGGTAAGGCATTTCATGATAATTTCTGAGAAATGTGATAGTAATTTGTTTAGGCAAAATGTCATGGGCATATTCTGCATACCCACTTCTGTAGATCTGTAAAACAGTCATGATGAGCAGTTATAATGTCCCTTCAGACAGTGTCAAAGGTTGGGGTTGGCCTGGGGTGTAGAAACATTCAAACTATAGAACTCTGTTAATAACACCATGAACTCCATTCCTTAGAAAAGTGGAGAGAAGGAAAAGCAGGAAGGTTTGGGCCACCTCATATTCATAAAATACAGAAAGACTAGGATCAGCAGTGAGCTGGGCTGGGATTGTAGCTCAGTGGTAGAGCGCTTGCCTTGCATGCGTGAGGCACTGGGTTCAATCCTCAGCACCACATAAAAATAAAGATATTGTGTCCATTTACAACTAAAAAAAATTTTTTTAAAAAGTTTACTATAAAACAGTAAAAGGAAAAGGAAATGAGCTATTAGTGGCAGAATGTGAAGACAATTGTGTACCAGGAAAATAATAAAAGACAAATTCATTTCTTGTATACTGGAGTCCCTGAGTGCTTCATTTTAAAATATCTTTAATTGTTGCCTAACTCAGAACAATTTATGTCATGAGTGGAAAATAAAAAGAGATTTTATTAATTTCTCATGATTTCTAAGTAACAGTCAGATGGGGAACTGGTTCTAAGGATTGGTAGGTACTTAGTTCTTGTTTATGAGAAGCTACTCTGTCACACACACAGCACTTGTAAAGAGGATCTGTATTTCAGGAATGAACTCAGGATGTTTATACACATGAAAAATTTCCTCTGGTTCTTTTTCACCCACAGCTGTTCCTGCTCAGCAGAGTCTAGCCTTTTCTGAACAGAAAAACACCAAAGACTGGACAGTGATACCTGAGCTTGTCTTGCCCGAGTCCCAGGTGAGCTTTCTTTCTAGCTGTTCAGAGCTGCCTTTTCCTGCTGTCCATTATTCATACTGGCCAAGAGGAACATAGAGGCATGTTAGACCCAGTCTTTGTCCCTTGGCGTACCTCCTAGGGTCTTTGCCAATCCTTTTACCCCTTTCTGACTTCTTACTTTTTATAATGCAGTCATGTGTCCCATGATGGTAGGGGTACTTTCTGAGAAATGTGTCATTAAATGATTTTGTCATTGTGCAAGCATCATAGATTGTGCTTACATATCCCTAGATCATGTAAGTCACTTATTCAAGGAGACCTCTTGATGTAGTCAAGAGACAAGGTAAGTACAAGATGTATGAAGTTGCTGCCCTCACAGCATGGCTATACTGTTTTATTATAGTAAATTCTTTTTTTCAGTGTACCAGTACACTCTAACAGTTAAAACTATAGTAAATACATAAACCAGTAACTTAGTCGTTTATTAAGTAATATGTACCGTACATTACTGTGTTATACTTGTAGCCCAGAAGTTTGTTTACACCAGCATCACTACAAAAGAAGAAAGGCATTGTTCTATGATGATGTCATTAAGCATTAGAAACTTTCTAACTTCATTATAGTGTTATGGAACAACCCTCGTATATGTGGCCTATTGACCAAAACATTCTTATGTGGCGCATGACTGTAACCATGTTATAGTATATGTACTGTTAATTCCTTTGTGGCCTGGCCTACTGTACAGTTTTTACCCAGGTGTCTGGGCTGCTTCTATAGTAGCAAGTACTAAGCTGAGTACATTCTTTTCCTTAGAGCTTGTTGACATTTGAAGAAGTAGCCATGTATTTTTCCCAGGAAGAATGGAAGTTACTGGATCCCACTCAGAAGGCTCTCTACAATGATGTAATGCAGGAAAACTATGAGACTGTCATCTCGCTAGGTAAAGATTCTTCCTCCCTTGTGCAGAAGTCAAGTAGCCTGACTCATTCTTGGCTTACTAAGGATGAAATTCTGTGAGAGTCCCACTCTTTCAATAGCTGGTTGGTTCTCAAATAGATGGTATGGGGAGGGAGAAGGTGTGTCCTGTACATGTGGGAGCTTTTCCCATGCTCATTCTTATCCTGCATAGAATTGGTATTTGTTTGTTTTGGTACCGGGGATTGAACTCAGGGGAACTCAACCACTGAGCCACATCCCAGCCCTATTTTTTGTGTTTTACATAGAGATGGTCTCTCTGAGTTGCTTCGTGCCTCACCATTGCTGAGGCTGGCTTTGAACTCGTGATTCTCCTGTCTCAGCCTTCCAAAGTGCTAGGATTACAGATGTGCGCCCCTGCACCCAGCTCTGTGAAGAATTCTTGATCCATTTCATTTCTCTTCTCCCAAATCTGCTCTTCCATATCTTTCCCATCTTGGCAAAGGGATTATCTAGATGGTTAGGGAAAAAAACAGTTAATCTTTTAATCTTGCCATCATATCCCATTAGTAACCCATTAGCAAGTTTTCTTATCTCCGTTTTATTATGTACTGACTTCACCTATGACTCAACTTCTTGAACTCTGTTGGCATCCTCATCTAAGCCAGCATCATCTCAAACCAGATAGCTTTCTAACTCTGTTGCGCTGCCTCTACTCTTGCCCCTCCCATTGTGTTTATCACACAGTGGCCAGAGTGATCTTTTGAAAATATCATCAGGTTATGACATTTCATTGCTTCAGAATTCTGCAGTGATTTCTTAAATTCACAATGAAGTTCAGAATCCTTACCAGAGCACCATGATCTGGCCTTGCCTCCTGCCACTTGTACCTTTGCTTAACCCTCTTTAGCCATGTTGGTTTTCTTGCTGTTTCTTGATTTTGCATACTCATTTCTGCTTCCCTTTCTCCTCTGCTTGGCATACTTTTCTGCCACATGGCAAAATCCTCACTTTTATGTTTCTGCTCAAATAATATTTTGTCAAAGAGTGCTTCCCAGATTAGAATCATAGAATCTTTCTTACCATCTTTAGTTTTCTTCAAAACATTTATTGCTTCCTAACATTCTTTGTTTTGTTTACTTGCTTGCCTCACTAGTATACTAGAATATAAATTTTCTAAAATCAAGGGGTTGGACTTCATCACCACTATAGCTCCAGCCCATGGAGCAGTGATTAGCATATCATAGCCACTCAATAAATAAATAAATAATAATAAATATTAACTTAATTTTGGTACTGAGAATTGAACCCAAAACTTTGTACATGCAAAGCACATGCTATACCCTAGAGTTAGATCCTCACCTCCAAGAAATATTTCTTGAAAGAATAAGTGATACACAGTTCCCATACTGGACAAACTATTTATAAAAGGTCTACTGAGTGGTCTTGGTCCATTTCTTCTACCTGGATGTAGAACTGTGAGCTATAAGAAGGGTAGAAATCTATCCTCATCCATGGCCTGGTGCTAAATAAATAAATCTAAATAAATAGCTATAATTATGACAGCAGTAACTTCTGGATATGATACCAGCCTGCAGTCCTTCACATTGGCTCCACTATACGTGGTCTTATCCAGGATAAATTTTCTTAAGGACTTATTAAGACTAGCCTATATTCCTTGCAACCTCTGGAATTTGGTTCCCTTTTGGTTGAACAGAGGATATTCTTGGTAACAGAAGAGGGGAAATGTACACTGGGTTCTATTCCCTATATCTTTTTCATTGATCATCTTGGGCTTTATTTCTTAGCCTCTGCTTTGCACATCTATCCATGAATGCAGTATAATACAGTGTAAACATGATACTGGATCTGGGGTAGCAAAGTGTAGAAGTGTCCTTGATCTTCCTAAGTAGTCTGAAATTAGTAGACCAAAATTTATTGTGAGGTTGAAGCCTTTGACCTCATTTTTTCCATTTCACAGCATTATTTGTGCTCCCCAAACCTAAAGTGATCTGTCTAGAGCAAGGGGAAGAGCTGTGGGTTCAAGGATCCTCAGTGTTCAAAGACTGTCCCAGAGAGTCTCCTACAGGTAAATATACCATGGAAGGAGGAGACGTGCCTTGACGTGAACCTTCACCTGGACTTAACATTCTAAGGTTCTGCTGGTCTGTTTGTTTTTTTTTTTAATCCATGTTTGTTTGTTTTAATCAATCACCATTGAATTATTCTTTCCTTGTGGTTTTCTTGTTCTGTAGATGGCTGATTCTTATGTTTATTCCAGCAGGGTTAAAACTAAAAAACGATACTGAAAATCATCAGCCTTTATCTCTTTCTGACTTGGAAATACAAGCACCAAGAGATATAGTATCAAAAAAGGCCAAAGTGAAAGTTTCCCAGAAAACAATGGGCAAAGAAAATCATGGTGATACACACAGAGTAGGGAAGTGGCACCGAGATTTTCCAGTGAAGAAAAGAAAGAAACTTGCAACATGGAAACAAGAGCTGCTGAAACTTATGGATCTTCACAAGAAAGACCATGCAGGAGAAAAGCCTTTTAAATGCCAGGAATGTGGGAAAAACTTCAGAGTTAGCTCTGACCTTATTAAGCACCAAAGAATTCACACAGAAGAGAAGCCTTATAAGTGTCAACAGTGTGATAAAAGGTTTAGATGGAGTTCAGATCTTAATAAGCACTTAACAACACATCAAGGAATAAAACCGTATAAGTGTTCGTGGTGTGGGAAAAGCTTCAATCAAAATACAAACCTTCACACACACCAAAGAACTCACACAGGAGAGAAGCCCTTTACATGTCATGAATGTGGAAAAAAATTCAGTCAAAACTCTGACCTTACTAAACACCGGAGAACCCACACAGGTGAACAGCCTTATACCTGTGGTATATGCAAGAGAAACTTCAGCAGGCGGTCAAGCCTTCTTAGACACCAGAAACTCCACCAATAAAGGGAAACTTGTCCAGTGTTGTCCTTCTGAAGAAATTCACCAAGTGGAGCTTGACACTGAAGTTGGAAAAAAATGCAAAATCATGAAGCATGAAGAATTTTTCATCATCAAAAAATTTGGGTATAAGTGTTATGATTCATAGAGAGGTTAACCCAGCAGTGGGTACATTAGTTGTACTACTTACTATTTTTACCTTTAACTGTCAGGGAATTCCTTAGCATGACAGGTATTCTAAGAAATCTAAATCAGGGAAAGGGCTCTTTTAGGATTTTACATGGAAAATAGCAATTTCAGCTTCAGATAGCAGATGTAGCCAACCTAGTTCTCTGTGATCACAGAAGTAAATACTGATGGTTTTGCATTGATCTCCCCAGTCGTTTGAACATAGTAGAAACATTTGTAATGTAGTCTTCCAAGATGAAAAAAATGAACATTTATCTATGTTTAATTGCAAACCATTGTCTTCAGGGTAATAGGCTTAACATTTTCAGTGATCATGTGGGGCAGAAATGAATTCTAATGGAAAGTTTTCCAGGAGCTAAATTGGATTTTCTTCTTTCTCATGTCATTGGACACTTCACAAAGATGGACGTTACAAAGAACACACTGATGTGCTCTGTCTCTCCCTCCATTTCCCCTTCCCTCCCTGTTTTTTGCTTTTCTGAAGGAAGTAGGATACTTGGACTTCTTTTTAAAGACAGATGCTAATATACTTGGTATTTCACAGACTATCTTGGGAAGGCTATTCAATCCACTAGTAGAACTCACTTCTTAGAGAAGCAGGTAGCAGCTGGGTGGTGGGGAGCAGGAGGGGAAGCTTGCTTTCAACTGTATCTTTTGTATTTTGGAATTCTGTACTGGGTTTTGTTACTAATAAAAATGAGTTAAAGCCAAAAAAAAAGATGGATGTTAATTTGAGTTTTTGAACTTTTTAGCAACTTCAGCTCTTGAATCCTTCCTATCAGCACAAATTTTACTGTGATAAAACCACATTTACTTCACCACTAGGGAATCCGCCAGGTAGACTAATAATGCACTATTTTATGCCACTCATTGGTGGTGTTTGGAAAATGGAAGACATCTTGAATGAGAGCATATGAAAACGGGTTGGAATTTGTAGCCATGAATTATATTAGATATAAGGATTTTGGGGGATAAAAGTAGACTGTTTCCTTACCTCAAGATGTCAGGATAAAGCAGTCATAAAAACTAGCACTTGTTCAAGGCATGAAAGAAAACTAATTTGAGTTTAGGATCAACTTCTTACAGTTTTTGTTTACTTTTTAATTTGGCTTTTGTTTGTTAAGAACAAAAGAGTTAATATCTGTATGAGAACTGGAATGTGTGTATGCTACAGGCAGGATCCTGTCACTCACTTGGTATAGAAACTTGAATATGCAGTCCACAGGAGTTAGGGTTCCTAAAAGGAAAGTTTGGTAACTGATGTTAAGCATTGGGCAAGTATAGGTAGATCTACATCCATGTTGTTATGTCTTACACTGAAAAGCTCTTAAGCAGGATCCACCTCTGTTCTTTCCAGTATAGTATTCAGTAGCAGCCTTAGGTGATAAATTTGATGGATTGCTGTTAGTCTGCATAGCCTATAGATTTTCTTAGAACTGATATGTTTAGGCAAAACAGTGACTCAGATTTGTTCCTGTTAGGGCTGTTAGATCTATGTCAAGAAAGAGATTAAAGAAATTATCTCACCAGTCACGGTGGTGCATGCCTATAATCCCAGCACTTTGGGAGGCTGAGACAGGAGGATCGTGAGTTCAAAGCCAGCCTCAGCAATGGTGAGGTGCTAAGCAATTCAGTGAGACCCTGTCTCTACATAAAACAGAAAATAGGGCTGGGGAGGTGGCTCAGTGGTTGAATACTTCTGAGTTCAATCCCCAGTACCAAAAAGAAAAAGAAAGAAAAAGAAATTTTCTCTTCCAAGTCTCTTATAAATGAGGAAATTGAGACTGAAAAAGATATAGGGTAAATGTGGTGCATACCAGTAATCCCAGCTACTTGGCAGGCTGAGGCAGGAAGATCACAAATTCCTGGCCAGCCTGGGCAGTAGAGAGACCCTGTCTCAAAATAAAAAAGGGCTGTGGATGTAGCTCAGTGTTAGAGTGCTTGCCTGGTATATGCAAGGACCTGGGTTCAATCCCCAGTACCTCTCCTGCAAACACACACACACGAGCTTGCTTAAGACCTCATTGCTATAGGGTCTGTTGACTCTCACTTAGCATCATCTGTCATATATGAAGGCAGGATTAGCAGGACCAACTTATGTTATCTCCACACAACCAGCCTGAATAATGTGTTGTAGCAAATTCTGGCTTATAAAGCATTTCTGTTTCTTGATTGGCATTTCTTGGTTGGTTCGTGAAACACTCTTGTGTCTAAAATAGAGATGACATTCAACTCAGGGTTGCTTGGCTATTCGATGGATTGATGAAAGTAGAACACCTAAAACGGCCTCGCCCACAGTAGAAACAGGTGAATATGTGTTCTTTCCCTGCTTCCCAGTTCTAAGTTGGACTGGCCAACTACACTAAGGAGGCAAATGGCATTTGTGGCAACTCTATTCAGGAATTGAGCTCTTGTTATGCTAAGGTAATTTGATTCTTGGTTTTAGTGTTTTATGGTGTAGGTCACAAAAGCCACCTGAGCTATTGGTCAGAGCTCTCAGCAACAATTCTATTTTATTCCCTGAAGTCAGCTGCACCAAGTTTGTTTTATAAGTACAGCCAGCTCTGAAGCTCTGGTCTGCCTAGCATTTCAGCCTTAGACCCTTGGGACTCTGACTTTTCTCTCAGGACTTATTTGGATTTCTTCCAGATGCTGCTTTCACTCAACTCTATTTAACGAGGCCCTCTTATATTCTGGGTGCTGTCCTAGACTGAAGACATAGCAGAGGAGAGAATGAATGCATACTTTCATGGAGATTGTATTCCAGTGAACTTAGGAGAAAAGAGGTAAAAAGAAGAATGGTTTAGCTTTCTTGTTCGTTGCAGTAAGGCAGGGTCATGAGATAGATTTGGTCAGTGAGTCGTGAGCAAAAAAAGCCTCCCTCTGGGCTGAAGCATTTATTTTCTGGTAAAAGACTCTAGTCTCTCCTGCTTTAATCGTGGAAGCAGAGTAATAAATGAGAAATATAAGCAGATACCTTTTTAGATCTATGAGCACTAGCCCAAATAAACCCAGAATGAGTGTCATTGGAAACATGGAGAAAGGAATAAGGACAAAATGGAGGGAAATTGGTAACATCCATTTGCCAAGGTGCATTAGAATGTAGGCCTCGTGGATTTACAGATTCCCACATTGGGACTTGAAAGGGTGTACAGTGAGAACAGTTATTAACAATAGTACAAGCCTGTTGGGAAGAAATGGAAAACATCTGCATTAGTGAACAAGTATTTTTATGAAAAAACCCATGAGATTCTACAGCATCTGAAAATAAAGGATAAAGGGATCTCACCATTGCATCTGTATGAGTGTTACCTTTCATCAGAGGTCCCTGAATTTTAATATGGCTGCATATATGAGCAAAGAAATTAGGAGGTATATGATGCTGTAAAAGAGTTTGAAGTGTTAAAAAAAGAGATAGTAAATTGGAATCCAAAGGCAGGGATAACACCGATACAGAAATATGAGAAGAAAGTTTAGCTATATATTGAGAATCTGTAATTATGTTTAAAGTAGTAGAAAATAATCTCAGTGTCAAGACAATTGGGGCTAATTCAGCTCGCTGTGAAGAGATTTGAGGTAGGGCCTTGTTTCTTTAACAACTGAAAAAAAGGAGAGAATAGTTGGGCATTAGGTGTAATTTTTAATTTAAGAAACCATATTTATGAAGATTAATCCCATTTATGTTAAATTTAATTTACTTATTTTAATTGTAAAATAAAATACCAAAAATGTGATTAGTAGTATTATCTCTGTTGAAGAAAAATCTTAGAAGTAATGGAGATTATATTATATTTTAGACATTTTTTAGAAATTAACACTTTTTTAAAATATATTTTTTAGTTGTAGATGGACATAATACCTTTATTTTATTTATTTTTATATGGTGCTGAGGATCGAGCCCAGTGCCTCATGCATGCTAGGCAAGCACTCTACCACTGAGCCACAACCCCAGCCCAGAAATTAAGACTTTATTGTTTGGCCACCTAGAAAAATTTGTAAGTTAGAATTTTAAAGACATTTATATTTTAATTTGATTACTTGATTTGAATTGAATTATTTGGATCCGTTTATTCAAATTTTAATTGATGAGTGCTCATTTGTTTAAGTGACAATTTGATACCAACTACATAATATACAGATATAAGACAGGCCTTTATAATTGCAAATGCTGGTGTAAAATCCCACAGCCATGATGGACACTGAAATCAAAGGTTTCAGATAGCTGGCTATTTGTCCCTGATGGTTATCACATTCACCCCTAATATCACCATGTTATATCCTCCTAAGGATTTATTCAAAGAAATTTTTGAATGTATTTGAGAGTTAATCCTGGAGAAATTGGCCTTTGGACAAAGACAGAATGTAAAAACCTTTATAGTTAGGTAAAAAAGACTGATCAGAAAAATACATTAACTTATATAGAATATTTTTAAAAACTTACATGGTCTCAATATTAACTCTTTTTTCAGGTCAGAGTGTACTTATAGCTTAGATAAGTTAGTGTAGATATCTAAATGATGTTGAATACTGCAAAATTCTCAAAAAAACTTTTTGAAAAAGCTTATATATTTAGAATCTTTTTACTTTTCTCTTTCTGTATTGTAACATTAGGGAGGAACTGGTTAAGAAAGCCAGGTGAAAACAGATGTGATAGCCAAGCAGTTTGGATTTCAAAGGGACATTTTTTTTGGTCTTAACTAGTTTTTCATAAGTCTTGTAAATCTTGTAATAGTCTCCACATATGGCTGCACATGAGAGATGATTTCTTGTGGATTGGAAGGGACACCGCATTGTAACCACAGGGAGTTCTTGGACTCCTGCTCATCATTGTCTCTTGTGCCCCTAAAATGGGGTGGTCCTTTGAAGAAGCCAGGTATGAGGTCATATGGTAAGAGGTATTACTGTGACATCAGCACCCGTGTCCAATAGCCCTGTAATTGGCCATTCATTTAAGCAAAGTTAATTTAGGTCTGCTTTTAGTGACTAAAAGTACCTTACTGCTCTAATGACAGTAGCACTCCTAGTGGTATGAAAAGATTTTTGGAAGGATATTTTGTTTGAACCCAAAGAGAGGGCTCTGTCTGAATTGGAAATATTTGTGTCATGGGATTTTGAGGGGGCTGGAAAAATGGATTCCTCCTCCTTTTGCCCTGAGTTGAGGGGCGACAATTCTTTAAATACAGTAAAAGTAATTGTTTATGTTTTGAGTTGGTCAGTGGAATTTAGGTAAACAGCCAAGGTATGAGTCTCTTCCCCCCCTGCCATTTGTCATAAACAGCCAAAAGAAATCTAATTGGCAGGGGTTGGGGGTTGGTATGTATGGCAGCAGAGGAAGAGAGGGCTGTGAAGGTGGAGAGAATACCTCCATGGACAACGCTGTGGCAGCTGCTGCTCAGGGAGCAGAGGTTCGCTGAGATCTGAGAGACAGCATCACGACAGAAAACAAGCAGGAGGCACAAGCACAGGAGCTTTGGGCCCCTCATGAAGCTTTTTACCTGTATCTTCCAATGCTCTGAATGTAACGAACCACTTTCTGGGGACCAGGGGCAGCAAGAGTCTATTTCTACTAGCAAAGCAGCGAGGTCAGCATTATTCACAGTATGTTCAGCCTTGCGAGGAAGTAGGAAAGTTTGGCCCGATGATGGCATGAGCGTCAGGGAATTTCCCATAGCTTACCTGTAGGGGACTGTCAGCTGATGAAAAAGATGCACATCAGTTGCCTATTCCAGGCAGTAAGCTATTCCTTTCCCCCATCAGCACATCTGGAAGGGTCCCTGTTTTGGGCTCACTGGACCCCCAGACTCACTGTGGTCAGAGAAGCTGTGAAGTAGTGTGGGGACAGGACTCTCCCCTGCCCCACAGTGGGTGCCAGCTGTAAAGAAACAGAAAGGAGAGACAGAAGCAAGATGCAGAGAATGGCTACTCATCTGAGCTGCCAACACTGGCATCAGTAGCACATTGTTGTTTACTGTATCACTTAGCAGGTTACAGTAGGTTACAATGGAAGGTGTTTGCTTATGGTTAGGTAGGCGCCCCGGCCAAGCATGCATTAGTTATTCTAAGAGTATCTGGGGAAAGCTGCAAAATATTCCAGCCATGGGAAACAGGGCGCCTGTTACTCCCCAGGAGTTTGCTCACCAGAGAAACCCTGTCCTGAATATCCCCACAGTCAGAACCCCCACAGCTCTGGTCCTTTACTTAAGGGAGTACACTGAAGGCAGGGATAGGGTTTCAGTGGGGAGATTCTTGCAGGGGACTTGCAGCAGACAGGTTGCCTGGCATCTTGGCAAGCCACACCCATCTCTGAGAGGCTGTGTGTCTATGTGGCTCCAGCGGGACACCCCAACTCCAGTGCAGTGCTGACCCTGGCAGAGCTAGGTGGAATAGCACAGGTACTGGTGATCTCACCAGCAAGAGTGCCACTGGGAGGTACCAGATACCACATTTTCCCACCTGATGGCTCCCATGCCGATTTTAGTTCATTCGCAATTGACGGATGGCTCCTGGCACTAAGAGATGACAGTTGGGAAGAAACTTGAGCAGGAAATCAGGAGTAGGACAGTTGTAGTTCTCCAGTGAGAAGCCTCTAGTGGGAAAGTCCTGGCTTAGAGTGTAATGATCAACACAATATCTTAGGTTTGAAATTTGGGGTGGAATTTAGAAGAAAGGTTTTGTGAAGCTTTACTTAAAAATGAAATATGAGAGACAGCCCTAGGTTCATCCTTAATCATTAAGCACTAAAGTTCTAATGAATATGTCCTCCATAAGCAGTCAGATGATTTCCAGGACAAGCCAGAATGGTGCTTTCTTTTCATTTGTTCTGATAACAGTCTTAACAAAGTTATTTCTGAGAACTGTGTCATTTTCTTAGTCTAGACTGCCTTCCTCTTTTCCTTCTAGTCTCAGTGGCCACAGTGCCAGGACCAGCCTAGATGTTGAGTTCTTGCCATTGAGCAGACTCTGTCCAGAAACTTGAGCTGATCTTGAGAACTCTACATCTTTTAGCTAGAAGAATGAGAGAGCTTAGATCAAACCTCAAAATGAAAACTCCGAGGGTTTCTATCAGCTTTTGGCTGGGTTCCCTGTATAGTTTCTGAAGCGACCTGAAGTGGGAAGTCTTGAAGATTTTCCCACACTGTCATCCAAATTGCTATAGTGTGGCTCTGAAATGTCCCCCAACGGTGCGTGTGTTAAGGACTTGGTCCCAGCTTGGTTGATGGAGAGGCAGTGGAAGCTTTGAGAGGTGAAGCCTAGTCTGAGGCGCTTAGGTCATGGGGCATCCCTTGATGTGGATGGTGGGACCTGCCTCCTTCCTCTTTCCTTTTGCTCACTGACCGCAGCGTAAGCAGCTTTGCTCTGCTCTGCACACTCGTCATGCTGCGCTTACTGCCACACACCTGGAAGTAATGGCCGACTAATTTCCAATTGTGAGCCCAAATAGACCTTTTTTTTTAAGTTGATCATCTCAGGTATTATCGTAATGGAAAGCTGACACATAAGTATAAAACCATATTTTTTGTTACTGAACCTACGCTTGTTACTTTTATAGTTTCTTGTGTAGGTTCACTGGGGAGCAAGGCTGGGCCACTGTTTGAAGCATCTGTCAAACGTGCTAAATGCTTCGGTTTGTTTCCTTCATGTGTGAATACTCCAGTGGGCAATGCTACGGGGACTTCAGTATCTTCAACAGTCAAGATTCCAGTCCATGATTCCAGTCCAGACACAGGTATCCCTTAGACTATTAGAAAAGTGGAAGCTTCAGATCCCCTAGCCAAATATTGCTGGTGGAATAGAACTACAAGCTGCATGCCTTCCTTCCAGGAGATAACAGACTTCTCTCTTGCAATGTCCTACCCAGGATTCACTCCTCCAAGATCAAAATAGTATGTTTAGCATCTGCTATACCTAGTGGAAAATCCAGGTATTTAAACAAGAATCCAGTCCTGATACCTTCTAATACTTGCCATAGCAAAGAGCAGTTTGAAAACAGGATTGCAAAATGGCAACTTCATTTTCACAAAACTGTCAACCTTGGCATCTTTCTAATTCCAAGTGTGTCTTATAGGATCTCGTCTCCCGTTCCAAGGAGGGGCAAAGCATAGAGATCATCCCATTTGAAAGATCACTTATGTAAGGCAGGCAAGTGGCAGGAAGTGGTTGCCTTAATATGTGTCAGAGAAGGTACAGAAAGAGATTAAAGTTTCCTGGTTCACAGTTCACATTATAACAAGTTCCTTTGAATACGAGAGCCCTAGGAAGAATACCAATTCTTGTCCATGCATGTCTGGAATAGGCTTAGGAGTCATGGCTCCTGTCTGATTCCTCAATACTCATTCTTTCCCATCAGCATTCAGCCAGCCTGCCAATGTTCCATCCTGCCATGACCCTGACCAGTTCTCATCATCTCAGAGAGCAGAGTGATGGCCTCTCAGAATGCAGTCATTCTCAGTGAAATTCTGATCACTTTCCTGTCTCCTTGAGAGCCGAGAATGGCTTATCGATGGCCTCCATTGTTCTTATAACTCCATTCTTAGCAGGAAAGCACCTAGTTTCTCATCATTAAGTATGATATTATTTGATTTTTCCCCCAGGGGTGCTCTACCACTGAGCCACATCCCTAGCCATTTTTGTTTTATTTCGAGACAGGGTCTTGCTAAGTTGCCAAGACTGGCCTGGAACTTGCAATCCTCCTTCCTCAGCCTCCTGAGTAGCTGGTATTACAGGCATCCACAATAGCTGGTGGATTTTTAACATGTTTTTAAGCTGGTTGAGGAAGTTCCTTCTCTATTTTTGTGCTTTGCTGAAAGTTTTTATCAGGAATAGGTATTGAATTTTGTCAAATCCTGTCTACATTTATTGACATGATCATGTGATTTTTCCTTAGTTTCTTCATATGATGGATTATATTAATTGATTTTCAGATCTTGAACCATACATGAAATAAATCCCCGTTGTATTTTCTTCTAATTTAGTCTTGAGGTCTCTCTGGAGAATAACTATAAACTAGCCCTTCACTGTCAGAACATGGATGTTTACAGAGCCCTTCACAGGATACTTCTTTATCCTGGTAGGTGACATAATGCCTCAGGTCCTGCCTATGATTGTTTGTTCCTCTTACAGGAAACTTGTCTATACTCGTAGGTGCCCTTGTGATGGACCCCTGTCCAGTTTATTCTTACCAAGATAGCCACTCACTAGGAGATACCTGACTTGGAAATAAGTAAGTTTCTGGTGCATCAGTCACATATAACACAGAGGAAACAATACAGGAAAACACATGAAATAACAGGATCAGCTTTATTGTGTACAGATCACAGAAGAGGGCAGTATGCCTCACAGGACTGCTGGGAAGTGGGGAGCCATCTGAGACTTACACCTTCACTAAGTAAGTGGGGAGAGAGAAAGGACCTGTAGACTTGGACACTTTGGGGGTCCAATTACCTAGGCCAGTTTCCTGTAGAAGTTCTAATGGGTGGGTTTAGAGCAAGCAGGCACAATTTGCATAGAGGCATGCTGTGACTGAGAGGGGACAGGTGTGGTATACCCACACAGTCCATGAGGAGGGTGGGAGTCAAGGTAGCATGTCAAGTAGGCTGTATCTAGCTACTCCATAGGGAGGCAGTTACCTGGAGGCAGTTCTATTAGGCAAATGTCTGGATTGTCTATGTTGAGACACTGGGAGCAAGTAGAGAACTAGAAACTGTCAAGGGTGGCTAAGCATTGCTCTTGGCATGAGAAAATTAAACATCCACAACATGTGCCAAGGCCACATAAAATTATAAGAATTTATTAACAATTCCACTTGATCATGGTATATAATTTTTATTTCATTGTTGGACTTGATTTGCTAATACTTTGTTAAGGATTTTTGCATCCGTGTTCATGAGAAACATGGCATGTACATTTTTATGTCTTGTAATATATGGCTCTGGTATTAGGGTTATGATCACAGGGGATGAATTAGGAGGCATTCCCTCTGCTTCTGTCTTCTGGAAGAGATTGTAGAGAATTGGTGTACTTGCTGCCTTAAATGTTTGGTAGACTACCAGTGAATCCACCTGGTCCTGGTGCTTTGTGTTTTGGAAGGTTATTAATTACTGATCCAATTTCATTAATAGATACAGGCCTATTCAGATAGTGTATTACACAGGTAGTTTTAATGCCCTTCACAATGATAAACCACTTATGCAAATTCCTATTTCACATGGTGACATTCTGTTCCCTAAACCATTTCCTTGTTGTTCATGAAGCCACTGGAAAAAAGTTTCACTATTAATTCAAAGTTGTACAAGAATCTGTACATTAGCAACTTTTAGACAACTTCAGTAGATTTATTTGAAATATTTTATCAGTGTATATGAGGCAATAACTATTACCAAGACACAATAGAGAATATGTGGTTGGGCACAGTGGTACACACCTGTGATCCCAGAGGTGTGAGAGGCTGAAACAGGAGGATTGCAAGTTCAAGGCCCTATGCAACTTAGTGAGAACTTGTCTTGAAATAGGAAATGAAAAGGACTAGGGATGGGGGCTGAAGTTGTGGCTCAGTGGTAGAGCACTTACCTACCATGTGTGAGGCACTGGGTTTTATTCTCAGCACTGCATATAAATAAATAAAGGTCCATTGACAACTAAAAAATATTTTTAAAAAAAAGGACTGGGGACGTAGGTCAGTGGTTAAGCACCTCTGGGTTCAATCTCCAATACCTGTATTCCCCCCACCTCCGAAAAAAGAGACCATGGCAGAGTTAATAGATTGGCAATGGCAATTGAGTTGAGGAAAATACATTATGGTGCATTAGCCTCATGTTCTGAGACCATCTCTAAGGCTTACTCTACCAAACTGACCATGAAATCATGAGAAAAGATACGTAACTAAACTGCACAATATTGTAATGGGTTTCTCTCTATGTATGTTTATGACACACATATCAATACACACACAAATACACTTTGTGCATAGCTATATTTTATAGAGGTAGGTATATTTTTAAATATGCTTCTGAGACAAATAGTCATGCTAAATGAGGCACATTGGTATCTGATCTGGGTATTAGTAATCAAGACTATCTCCACGGTGTGGGAAAAATATTATGTGGCGGGACCACGTTCCACTGCCCACAGCCTGGGACAGCCAGAACAAACCCTGCACTCACCTACAATAGGTCAGATGATGGGGTACATACCCTCACCACCATGTTCCTCTGCACAAGATGCTATCCATCTTGTCATTAAAGACATTTCCACCCCTAAAGACCATCCAGTCTGCAAGTCTCTGACCACAGCTCCACATGAATATTGTACTTCTAGAAGTTAGTGTTCAGTGCCCTCTGTTCTGTTCTACCAGGGAGCATCATACGTTTGCCTGGTATTTGTTGACTGCCACCAAACACCCATTTCATCTTTTCTCCTTTTCAACAACTCCTATTCCATTTGGAGATCTGGGAAGTTCCTGACCCTGGTTTCTAGGAGTAGAGAATCTGACTATAGGTTATTAAGAGAAGGATTCTACCTCTGATTAGGCAATGGTTTAGGGTTAGGCATATGACCTTAAGCCAAGTCTTTCAGAACTTTCATTGGAAATGCTAGAATAAATCTAGCTCTTGCCAAATGATATAAGTAACCCAATAGTTATTGCCAGTCTCCTTGAAATGAGAAGAGATATGAGATTTAGGATGAAACCAACATCATAAAAGGCAGAGCAGAATCATAGAAATTCAGGCCTTGGTACCATGATGGAACTGTAGTATCAAGTAACACCTGAGGCATAGAACTGCTATGAACATTTCAGCTACATCAATTTACACCTGCCCCTCATTGTTAAAGCCAGTGTGAATTGGCCTTTAACTGACCACAGCTCCACATGAATATTGTGCTTCTAGAAGTTAGTGTTCAGTGCCCTCTGTTCTGTTCTACCAGGAGCATCATACATGTGCCTGATGTTTGTTGACTGCCACCAAGCACCCATTTCACCTTTCCTCCTTTTCAACAACTCATATTCCATTTGGAGATCTGGGAAGTTCCTGACCCTGGTTTCTCTTTATTATAATTGGAAGAACCATGAAGATATGTAGTAATAAGATAACACATCTAGAGGATAGACAATTCTTTTATATATACCCATCTAAAAGTTTTTAATGGAAAATATCAAGCATAAATTTTTTAAAAAAGAATAGTATAATGAACACCCTTCATGCCTCAAAAATTGTGACCATCTTACAATCTCATTTCATTCATCCCTTTCAGTTTTTTGTGTTTTGTTTGGAGATGATTGTTTGCTTTGCAGAATTTTAAAGCAAACCTCAGACACAACATTTCCCTCAGAATAGTTGAGTTTGTAAAAGATAAATAATCTTTAATAATCTCTGCCCTAAACCACCTTGAAGGAAGAAGTTCCCACTCAGCAGAGCCCTCTCTCTCCCACAGGAATCAGGTTAACTGAGAGCAGAGGAGCTGCCTCTTCCTCCCTCGGCAGGCAACCAAAACTTCTCAAGATGGCTTTGTAAGAGGACCCTCTTGGCCTCCTGCGTGGGCATTCATTTATGAGAACACCAACCGTCCCAAATGCCTCATAATGAGGATGGTACAGAGGGGATACCAGCTCTCCATAATGATCACCAGAGCAACTTATTAACTGGAAACTACCTGATCTACTGTAACACTTTTAATGGGCCCCATAGTGATTTGTTAATTAAGAGTTCAGTGGCATAGGTTAATTGTTGGTTTCCTGGAAGCCCAAATAACAAAATAATTATGATATTTACCTTCTAACATATGTGGAACACTGCCCCAGGAATTCAAAAGTACCCTCATTTATTGAGTATCCAGAACATTAAAATTTCATCATAATTCACGTACCTCTTAACATTCCCACTTGATCATACTTTTTTAAAAAATATTTTTATTAGTTGTTGATGGACCTTTATTTTCTTTATTTATATGTGGTGCTGAGAATCGAACCCAATGCCTCACACATGCTAAGCAAGTGCTCTACCACTGAGCCACAACCCCAGCTCCCACTTGATCATACTTTTTAATTAGCATTGGACTATCACTTTTGGATAACTTCTGAGAAGAAAAATGGCCAAGAAATTTAATATTTCAATTTCTTTTCCTCCTTATCTGTTATTATGTACCATCTTGTCAGGGAACTTTCTCTCCTTTCCCTTGATCAGTGTCCATTCCTTCCCTTCCTCCTCTTCATTCCAGTGGCCTGTTAGTCAAGAAGTGTGGTACAAACTATTTTGAAAGATCCTTTATGGCTGATTAATACTGTCATATTTTATCACTTATCATTAAAACCTGTTTAGCCAACCAAGAGTTCTTTGTGATCAGAATTCCTTGTGCTGTAAATTGATGCTTATTACCTTCTGCAATTCCCAGATTTACCTTTCTGTGAAGTTGTTGACAAAAACTGGTCCTCCCTAAGGATGTTTGTACCCTGGAACTTTTAGAAAGGTAAGCACTCTTTATGTTGAGTCACTCCTTCAACATTGTGAACATATTTCCTGGGCACTTTTTATGTGCCAGGCATTGTTTTAGGTGCTGGAATTATGGTTACACATATTTTGGGTTTTGTTGTTGTTTCTAAAGAATGTGAGATTCAAGATAAAGAGAGCATTTCCTAAGCTTCTTCACATTGTGTAAATAATTGGTATCCTATCTATATCTTTTTCATTTGGTTCATTGGTTGGCTTTCCATGATCAGTTTCCCATGCTGCCTTATCTTCAGCCAACAATTCTCCCAAAATGGAATGAGAAAAACACCTGTCTCCAATTTTACATAATGCTGCTTTTTAAAATGGGTGTAAATGAATTGGCTTAGACTGTCCACTTTAATGAGAGTGGATTTTGAGTACTCCTATTTGGGAAACATCCCCAAATATTTGCAGGAACTTTCTTTTCATCCTAAATACACTGAAACTGACATAATTAGAGCATTATTTTCTCAGTGAGACCTTGAGACATGAAGGAAGCTCTGAAGGAAATTGTAGGCACTTCAGTATATAAGCAGTTACTGTCAAGTGTCCCTTAATAATGGGGATACACGCTGAGAAATACAGTCTCAGGCAACTTTGTCATCATGTGAACATCACAAAGCATACTTACACAAACTAAGATGGCCATGATGTCACAAGTGGTATGATTTTATGGGACTATCATCACGTATGTGGTCTGTCAAGAAGCTGGTACAAGCTATACTTCAAGATACCATTTATGGCCAATTACTACTTACCATGCACCACATTGACACGGCCAAAACGTCATTGTGTGGTGCATGACTGTACATTCTGATGGCTTGAATATGTTCATTCCAGAATCTAGGTGTTGCCAACGTGATAGTATTAACAGGTGGAGCCTGTCAGAGGTGACTAGGCCATGAGGGCTCCTCCCCATGAATGGGATTAAGGCCCTCATAAGAGAAGTCTCATGCAATCATAAGCCAGCTTGCTCTTCTGCCTTCCACTATGTGAGGACCTAGTGTTTCTCCCCTTTGGAGAATGCAACATCAAGATGTCATCTTGGAAGCAAAGAGAAGCCCTCACCAGACAACAGAACCTGCAGGCACCTTAATCTTATACTTCCCAGCCTGAAGAATTATGATAAAATCAATTTCTGATGTTTATAAACTAACCATATAAAACACACTAAGATTGCCCATTGACCAAATGATTTTTTACAACAAGCAAATAATCAAAAACGTCTTCACAATTAGCATTATTTAAAAGTATATGGAGGGCAGCTGGGGTTGTGGCTCAGTGGTAGAGTGCTTGCCTGGCATGTGTGAGACCCTGGGTTTGATCCTCAGCACTGCATATAGATAGATAGATAGATAGATAGATAGATAGATAGATAGATAGATAGATAGAAAGAAAGAATATCCATTAACAACTAAAAATATTTTTAAAGTATATGAAAGAAACTCAATAATAAAAAGATAACTCAATTTTCAAAAGGGCAAAGGATCTGTAGACATTTCTTAAAATAAGTTATATAAGTGGCCAGTCAACACATGAAAAGAAACTCAAAATCATTAGCCATCAGGGAAATACAAATCAAATTCTCATGAGTTCATACTTTACACACACTAGGATGGTTATAATTAAAATGGTAATGAAAAGTGTTACAGAAAAGTGTTACATACACTGGTTGTGGGAATTTAAAGTGGTAGAAAAATGTATCAGTTCCTCAAAAAGTTAGAGGGTTTGGAGATGTAGCTCAGTGATGGAGTGCTTGCCTGGCACATGTGAAAACCTGACTTCACTACCCGGCAATGCATTAAAGAAAGTTAAATATAGAATTGCCATATGACCTCACAATTCCACTCTTAAGAGAAATTAAAACTTACATACACATAAAAATTTTCCCACAGATGTTTTTTGTTTTTGTTTGGGGGTTTGTTTGTTTTGGCACCAGGGATTGAACTCAGGGAAACTTAACCACTGAGCCACATTTCCAGCCCTTTTTATAAATTTTTTATTTTGAGACAGAGTCTCACTATGTTGCTTAGGGCCTTGCTAAGTTGCTGAGGCTGGCTTTGAACTCATGATCCTCCTGCCTCAGCCTCCCAAGTGGCTGGGATCACAGGCATGTGCCACCATGCCCGGGTGTTTAAGTAGCATTATTCACAGTAGCTCATAACTAGAAACAACCCAACATGTTTGTCCACTAATGAGTGGATAAATAAAATATGATCTACCCATACAATGGGATATTATTCAGCAACCAGCACCATGAGTTTGATATGATGATGAGCTTCTTTTCTACTCCTCTACCTGGTGAAAATTTACTTTTCAAGGTCAACTGAACTGGTTTTTATAGAGTGAATAAGAAGCCATGTCTTCAAGTGCTTGTTATGACATAAAATACCTGACTGAAATTTATTGTATGATCACCATAATTTATAGTGCTCATTGGTTGGCTGTCTTCTCAATATCCATTGTCCTCCCTTTCGCCTTCTCAACAGAACCCTAATTTTTTAGGTATCTCCCAGCCCATCAACTCCATGCACTATACTAACTATAATTCTCTAAACTACGTATTAGTTATATAAGAATCAGTGTTCCACCCAACATTGTCAGAGGAAGTTACCAGGGCTTCTGGGGAAATTTTTCTATTCCCCAGAGAATATATTGAAAGAAAAATATATTGTTTTATCAAACATGGGCATGCACCTGTGTGAGTCCTGGAACTACCTTGGTCCTGATGCTTTTACTGCCTGAAGATATAGCCGAACCATACAAAGGGAAGTTAGAGACAAGAAAATGATAGCAAAACAGAGCTGCTAGACAAAATCAGCCTTCAAGTTTCCTGTCTTGAGGTTTCCAGTTATGTGAGTCAGTGAATTTCTTTATGTATTAAGATAATATGCACAGGACTGGGGCTGTAACTCAGTGGCAGAGTGCTTGCCTAGCATGTGTGAGGCACTGAGTTCAATCAGCAGCACATAAAAAAAAGGTATTGTGTCCATCTACAGTTAAAAATATATATTTTAGAAAAGATAGTGTGCATTGGGCTTTCTGTTACTTGCACCTGAAAGAATCTTAATGGATTAATATTCCAAACCCATTGTGCCAATCCTCATTTTAGAGATGAGCAAACTGACTCACAGAGGTTAAATAACTGACTAAAGCTCAGTAACCTAAGTAGCGGGGGAAGGAGGACTAGGATTTGTCACTCACACAGTTAACCATTACACCATACACCTCATCCTCTTTCCTTGCCAAGCTCAACACCACCAGGAAGAGTTAAGTGTGCCTACATTTCCACAACATTCGCTATCACTTAGAACAATTATATCACTCATCATATCTGTCATACATCTGTCTTCAAGTTAGATTGTGAACTTCTGAAGGATAGTGTTTGTTCATCTTTCCCTTTCATCTTCTAGCATGGTAACTTGCATATACTAGACATTCCACAAATGTTTCTTTAATAAGTCAAATAATACAATAAAAATAACTGAAGTACTGGTACATGGTTCAACATGGATAAGCCTTGAAAATCTTATGCTTAGAGAAAGGAGGTAGACATGCATTGTATGATGTCAGTTACAGGAAACACTAAAAAATGTGGAGGGAAATACACTTGGGGAGACAGAATATGGCAGTTCCTGGTGGATGTATTGGGGATAGGGTAGAGGGGATACATGGTTGTCCAGAGTAGAAAAGGACAAAGCCCTACCTGGAAGGTATAGTTTGCAGTAGATAGCAGCAATCTTTTATCCCCACAACCATTTCTTGTACAGATCCTGCTTGCCTGTTATTTTAGTTAGCTTTTTCACTGCTGTGACTAAAAGATCTGACAAGAACAACTTTAGGGAAGGAGAAGTTTATTTGAGGGCTCACAGTTTCAAAAGTCTCAATCCATTGACAGGAGGCTCTATTCCTCAGGGCTCATGATGAGGCAGAACATCATGGTGGAAGAGTGTAGCAGAGGGAAGTAGCTCGCACAATGATCAGAAAGCAGCACAAGAGACTGTACTCTCCAAACACAAAATATATACCCCATAGCCACGCCCCCAATGAACTACTTCCTCTAGCCACACCCAACCAACTCAATACCATCAGATGATTAATTCACTGATTGGGTTAAGATTCTCAACCCAAGATTCTTCTTTGAACCTTCTTGCCTTGTCTCACACATGAGCTTTTGGAGGCCACCTCACATCCAAACCATAACATTTGCCAAAACTGTGAGGCAGAAAAAACAAATGAAAACTCCAGTATCCCCCTACTAAGATGGTAAGGTAATCCCTGGTGAGAATATATGGAGCCAGAATGGGGTGGGGACTGGAAAACAATTGGTGAAGGAAGACTAGCTGCCTCGTGGGGTTCTCATCTTACCCCTCCCTCTCCTCCCAACAACTCTCTGAAAAGAGTATACCAAAATTGGAAACAAAAGGCTTACTGAAAAATTGGGTTCCTGGTAGAACAATGACAAACAGAGATGGCAAATAGGAATTATTTAAACCAAGGAATATTGCTAGAGGATGTTGCTCCACTTCCTCCTTAAACTGGCCAGGTGGAGTGCAGGTGGGACCAAACCTTTTGTCTTTCCTTTCTTCACATTGTCCATCAAGGTAATTGGTCTGCCTAGGGGATAGTAAACACAATATATGAAATAAAGGACTCAACAGTTGGTCCAATTAGGAAAAATATGCAATCAAATAAGGAGTTGCTAAGCTGACAGATCAGATAGAGTAGCTATTCCAGAAGGGATTAGGAAGGAAAAGGGAGGAAAAAACATAAAAATGTAGAAGAAAGCTTAAAGGAGCCAGGGGAGGTGGTGCATGCCTGTAAACCCAGCTAATCAGGAGGCTGAGACAGGAGCATGGTAAGTTCAAGGCCAGCCTGAGCAACATAGCAAACTCTATCTCAAAATAAAACATAAAAAGGGCTGGAGAGATAACTCAGTGACAAAGTGCTCCTGAGTTCAATTGCCAGTATCCTATACACACACACACACACACACACACACGCTGGTGCGCGCGTGCACAATCCAATAAAACAAAACAAAAATCAGATTATTAACAAAACTGACATCAGACTTCTTTCTAAATAGCAACATGGAATGCACAAAGATAATTTCAAATTGAAAAAAAAATCTTCAAACTGAGCTGTTATATGCAATCAAACTATCCTTCAAATGTGAAGGTGAAATATATGTTATCTAGCAAAAGGACCCCAGAAAACTTAACACATATATACTCTTTTTATAGATGGACATAATATCTTTATTTTGTTTATTTATTTTTATGTAGCACTGAGGATCAAAGCCAGTGCCTCACACGTGCAAGGCAAGTGTTCTACCACTGAGCCACAACCCCAGCCCAACACATATATACTATTTATGAAAACCTATATGGAGGAAGTGGTCTAGCAAAAATAAAAACATTAAGGTAGATGATGTAAGATATATCTTAAAAGTAACAATATGCATTAATAAAGTTTTCTAATGTCTAAGAAAGCAAGACCAATATCAACAACACGTGCACAGACACTATTCTATCAATAACAACTAAGAAATAACTTAATAAACAATACTAATGAGAAGGAGGAAGGCCGATCAAAGAGATATAAAGGTATGCAAGGAGGATTTTCTTACTTGAAAAGGTGATATTGAAAAGTTTAAGAAATTGAGCCAGGTGTAGTGATACATGCCTGTAATCCCTCAGGAGGCTGAATTGCAAGTTTGAGGGTAGCTTTGCAATTTAGTGAGACCCTGTCTCAAAAACTTAAAAAGGCTGGGGTATAGCTCAGTGGTAGAGTGCCCCTGAGTTTAATCCCCATTACCACAAAACAAAAACAAATTTAAGACATTGAAAGAAAAAAGTAACATTCTTCCTTCATGAAGTTTGATTAATAATCAGAAAGAAAAAATGAAAAGAATTATAGTCAATCCCCCATAAGAAAATTAGATACATCTAATGAAGTAAGGAAAAGAATAAATGAATGAATACAGTGTGTAAATAAAAACTTGAAAAAAATAGATGCAGGATTAAGACTTAATAAGACAATAATTATAATAAATGGGTTAAATTCTTTGATCAAAGACAGAAATCTCAGGCAAATAACAAATTTTAAAATAAAATAGATGTTGTATCAGTTAGGTTTCCATTGCTGTGACAAAAACCTGAGAAAATAAACTTATAAAGAAAAAGCTGTATTTGGGCTCACAATTTCAGAAGGTTCAGTCTATAGTCACTTGTCCCCATGGTTTTGGGCTTGGGATGAGGTAAAACATCATGGTGGGCAACGTGTGGTAGAACAAAATTAATCATCTCCTGAGGCGAAGAAGCAAAAAGAGAGATAGGAAAGGAATAGGGTCCTACTATCCCCTTTAAGGACAAGCCCTAATGCTCTAACTTCCTTACACTAAGCTCCACCTCTTAAAGGTTCCACTACCTTCCAATAGCATCATCAGTTGGAGACCAAGCTTTAAAAGCATAAGTCTTAATTTATGATTCAAATTATAGTATGTAAGGATAGAGAAAATTAATAATAAAACGTTGAGAAAATATGAAATCAGAAAAATATGAATCAAAAGAAGCAAGATTAACATATTTAATATTAGTCAATATATAATTCAAGGCCAAGAACATTATATTTGTGCTTTTAAACAGTTATATTGAGGATTCTAGAAGGTACACTAACACCTGAAAAGAAATAAAAGATACCAAGAATAGAAATACAGAAAGAAAGCTGTTAGTACTGGGGTTCCAGTTCTGGGTAAGATAGAGTGAAATGCTTTCTTCATCTGCCGTTACACTGAAATGACTTTGAAATCTAGAGAACACATAGAGCAGTTATTGGGTAACTCTGTAGAATTAACAGTAGGTAATTTAGGAAAGAACATCAGAATTGGAAAATGTTACTGAACTGATTATGACTTCACTGTTTAATTTCCTTTTGTGTCTCTTCAACTCTAAACAAACACAATTATAAACCTATAAGTGGGCTGGGGTTATAGCTCAGTGGTAGAGCCTTGCCTAGCATGTGTGAGGCACTGGGTTCAATCCTCAGCACCACATAAAAATAAATAAAATAAAGATATTGTGTCATCTAAAACTAAAAATAAAACATTTTTAAAAAGAAACCTATAAGTGAGTTCTATAGGGAAGACTGAGAAAAATACAACCATTTATTTATGATAGAGACCTTCAGCAAATTAGGAATAAATGGAACTTCATCAACCTGTAAAAGAGCACTTATGAAGAGCCTACAGCTAATATAACTAATGATCAAAGACTGGATACTTCCATCTGAGATTAGGCACAAGGAAAACAAGGCATCTACTCCTGTTATGGCTGGTCAACAGAGCACTGGAACTCTTAGCTGTTGAATAATGGAAGAAGGAGGAATGAAAACAAAGGGAGTAGCCAAAGCTGTTCCTATTCAAAAATGACATGATAGTCAATGTAGAAAACCCTAAGAACCTACAAAGATTTCAATAAGCAATTTTAGTAAAAACACAGAATACATGGTCAGTAAACAAAATTAATTGTATTTCTATAGACTTGCATTTATAATAACTTCAAAAATGAAACAGACACAGATCTAATATGTATAGAACAATTATGATGAGAACTATAAAACACTGGTCAAAAGACATCATAAATAAATGGGAAGCACATACCATGTTCAGAAATTGGAAGGTCTCAACATGGTATATGATGTCAGTTCTCCTAAGACTAAGCAATAGATTTAATGCAAGGTGGCAAAGTAAAGCAACTAGAATAGTCTAAACCATTTTGAAAAATAAGAGTGGATTTTAAGGGCTGAGGGTATGACACAGTAGTAGAGTACTTGCCTAGCATGTGTGAGGCCCTAGGCTTAGTCACCAGAAACACATACGTGTGCACGTGCGCAAACCTCCCACCCCCACACAGATTTTTAGGAATTATAAGACTTGATTATCCAACTTTCTTTAAAGCTACATTACTCAAAACAGTGGGTTCTTTTTTTTAAATTTTTTTAGTTGTAGATGGACATAATATCTTTATTTATTTTTATGTGGTGCTGAGGATTGAACCCAGTGCCTCACGCATGCGAAGCAAGCGCTCTACCACTGAGCTACAATCCCAGCCCTGTGTTCTTTTTTTAAAAAAATAGTTTTTTTAGTTGTAGATGGACACAATATCTTTATTTTTATGTGGTGCTGGAGACCAAACCGAGTGCTTCACACATGCAAGGCAAGTGCTCTACCACTGAGCCACAATCCCAGCCTAACAGTGTGTTCTTGGTAAAGAATGGGCACACAGACCATTAGAAGAAAATTAACAGTCCAGAAATAGACCCACATAAATATGGCCAGTTGATTGTTTTTTTTTTACAAAGGATTGAACCCAGGGGTGTTTAGTCACTGAGCCCTTTTCATTTTTTATTTTGAGACTGGGCCTCATTAAATTGCTGAGGCTGGCTTTGAACTTGCGATCCTCCTGTCTCAGTGTCCCGAGCTGCTAGGAATACAGGCGTGTGCCACTGCACCTGGTGCCAGTTGATTTTTATAGACAACTTTTTAATGACATGGTATTCACATAAAACAAAATCTACTGTTTTAAAATGAACAAGCCAATGGCATTTTAATACATTCACAATGTTATGTAACCAACCAGCAGCTCAATCTAGTTCCAAAACATTTTAATCACCCCATTCACATTCATTAGGCAGTTATTCCCTGCTCACCTTTCACACTGTCTTTGGCAACCACAAATCTCCTTTTTTCCTTATAGGTCTACCTGTTTTGAATACTAAATATAAATGGAATCACACAATATGTGATGTGGGGGTCCAGCTTCATTCAATTAGCATAATATTTCTTAGATTCATCCACACTATGGCATATATCAGTACTCCATTCCTTTCTGGCTGAATAATATTCCATGGTATTGATATACCACAATTTGTTTATCCATTCATCTGTGGATAGACATTTGGGTTTTTCCCCATCTTTTGGAGATTGTGAATAGTGTTTCTATAAATATGTGTGCATGGGTATTTGAGTACCTGTGTTCAGCTCTTTTGGGTATACAACTAATAGGAGTGGAATTGTGGGGTCATATTCTATGTTTAGTTTTCAAGGAATAGCCAAACTGTTTTCTACAGTGACTGAACCATTTTACATTCCCATCAGCAATGAGCAAGTGTTACAATTCCTCCATGTCCTTGCCAACACTTAAAATTTTCATGTTCTTACTGTTTTTATAGCCACCTAAATATTAATTGGAAATTTATGTGGTTTTGGTTTTCATTTTTCCAGTGATTGGTGATGATGAGCTTTTTTCATGTTCATTGACTTCTTTGTCTATCCAACTCCTCTACCTATTTCAAAATTGTGTGGTGTGTCCTTTTGATTTTGAGTTGCAGTATTTAAAAAATATTTTCGGAATATTAAATTCTTATCCTACATGGGAGTAACTACTGTTTCCCCTTCTGTAGGATTTTTTTTTTCACCTTCATGTTAATGTCTTTTGATACACAAAAGCTTTTAATTTTCTTGTGGTTTAATTTACCTATTTTTTTCCTTTGACATCCTATCTAAGAATCTATTGCCAATTCAAGGTCATAATGATTCACCTGTTTTCCTCTAAGCATTTCAGAGTTTTAGCTTTTGTGTTTAGGTCATGAGCCCATTTTCAATTAGTTTTTGTCTTTAGTGTGAGTTAGGATTCCAACTTTATTATTCTACATGTGAATATACATTTGTCAAAATACTAATTGTTGAAAAAGTTTTTCCCCCATTTGATGATATTTGTGACCTTGTGGAAAATCAGTTGACCATCAATATGTGGGTTAATTTCTGGAGGCTCATTTCAGTGGTCTATATGTCTATCCTTATGTCAGTATTTCACCATTTGATTACTATGGATTCACAGTAAGTTTTCCTCCAGCTTTGTTCTTTCCCAAGATTGTTTTGGATAATCAAGTCCCTTGAAATTCCATATGAATTTGAGAATCAACTTTTCCATTCCTGCAAATGACCATTGGAATTTTTATAAGTTTGAGAATCAACTTTTCCATTCCTGCAAATGACCATTGGAATTTTTATAAGTGTTATATGAATTTGTTATATGAATTTTATCACTTTGGAGATAATTGCCATATTGGCAATATCAAGTCTCCAAAAAACTGAACACAGATATATTTCCTTTTGTTTGTGTCTTCTTGATTTTATCACTGTACAGATCTTTCATCTCCTTGGTTAAATTTTTATAAGTATTTTGTCCTTTTGTACGTTATTATAAATTGAATTGTTTTTCTTAATTTCATTCTTTGATTATTCATTGCTGTCCTACAGAAATACAACTGATTTTTCTGTGTTAATCCTGTATCCTTCAACTTTGCTAAATTCATTTGTTGGCACTCATGGGTTTTTTATTTTTGGAATTTTTATATATATATAGGATCATGTTATATATTAATAGAGAAAGGTTTTCTTCCTCTTTTCCAACTTGGATGCCTTTTATTTCTTTCACTTGCCTAATGACTCTCACTAGAACCAAATATTGGTGGTGAAAGCAGGCATCCATATTTTGTTCCTGAATCCAGGAAAAAAGTGTTTGGGCTTCTGAGCAACCAGCTGTAAGTTGGAGGTTCCAACACGCCCTTCTTTGATTCAATCATTTGTTATAAGTGGCTTGCACAACTCAAAGAAATACTGACTTCCATTTTCTCATTTATTATAAAGGGTATTTCAAAGGATGCAGATGAACAGTGAGATGAAGTAATACCTAGGGTGAGGTCTGGAAGGTTCCTGAGTGTAAGAGCTCCTGTCCTCATCAAGTTGGGGGTGTGCCATACTCTCAGCAAAGAAATATGTCCAACAACCTCATACTTTAAGTTACTCTGGAGGCTTCATCAGGTAGACATGATCACTTATTACTCAGTCTTTAGCTCCTCTCCCTTCCCAGTGGTATGTGGTGGAGATGAAAGTTCTAAGCTTCTAATCATAGTTTTTACTCTTTTATCATGCAGCCCAGTGACTGTACTTTGGGCATTTATCCCAGAGAAATAAAAATTTGTATTTACACACAAACCTGAACATTAATGTTCGTAACAACTACATTTATAATAGTCAAAAAGTAGAAACACCCCAGATGTCCTTCAGTACGTGAATATTTAAACAAACTGGTACTTTCACACTATGGAATAATACTGACAAATAAAAAGAAATGAATTGTTTATACATGCAACAAGTTGGATGGATTTCCAGTGAATTATGCTGAGTGACAAATAACAACCCCAAAAGGGTACATACTGTATGGCTCCATTTGTATTAATTTTTTTAGTCACAAAACTTTACAAATGGCAAAGAAATTTGTGGTCATCAGTGTTATGAGGGCATGACGTTGGTAGGGATGGTTCTAAAACAGCAACCTGAGGGCTCCTTATGTTGGTAAAATTGTTCTCTGTCTTGTTATAATGTTGGATACATAAACCTACACATACAACAAAATTGCACAGAACTAAACACATGCACACACAAATAAGTGCAAGTGAAACTGGGGAAATCTGAATAAGATTGGTGAATTATATAACAATTACTGGGATATGATAGTGAACTGTGGCTCTACATGCTGTTGCCAATTTGGAATACTGGGTAAAGGACATATGGAATCTCCCTATTATTTCTTATAACTGCATGTGAATATACAATTACCTCAATAAAATTTTAATTTAAGCTGGGCACGGTGGCACAAGCCTGTAATCCCAGCACTTAGGGAGGCTGAGACAGGAGAATCGTGAGTTCAAAGCCAGCCTCAGCAATGGCGAGGTGCTAAGCAAATCAGTGAGACCCTGTCTCTATATAAAACACAAAATAGGGCTGGGGATGTGGCTCAGTGGTCGAGTACCCCTGAGTTCAATCCCCAGTACCAAAAAAAAATTTTTAATTTAAAATGGATAAAATTCATGAATGTATATTTTACCAAAAGGGTATAAGGATTGCAAATGAGTATACAATATATCATTCAATATCAAATGCAAATTAAAATCAGAATGAGATACCTATTAGAATGGTTAAAATAAAAACTTCAGTACCAAGTGTTTGGGAAGATGCAGAGCAACTGGAACAGTCATAGATTGCTGATGGGAATGCAAAATGATTCAGGCATCCTCAAAAATGGTTTGGCAGTTTTCTATAAAGTTAAATATACACTTACAGTAATCATTATTGTTCTTCTCTATCATTAATAGTCAACAAAAATATATAATAAGAAACTGTTCATACTAGCAAACAAACAAAAACCAACAATCATAATAGTCTCTAGGAATTAACCTAGGAAAGAAGGCACAAGACATTTAAAGGGAACTTTTTATTTCATTGCTGGCTTCACTTATCCTAAGCAAGCACTCAACCACTGAGCTGCACCCCCAGCTATGAAGGGAATATTTTAACCCTATGGCTATACAAAAGATGTCCTCAATAAATATAGTGATATAACATGTTGTTGAATGGGGTGAAGTCACACATAAGGTATCATTTCTTTGTTCCCCCACCATATTAATTTGTAAATTCAATAAATTCTAATAAAATTTTGACATTATCTGCCAGATGCAGTGGCACATGCCTGTAATCCTAGCAACTCCAGAGGGGAAGGCAGAAGGATCACAAGTTTGAGACCAGCCTCAGCAACTTAGAGAGGCCCTAAGCAACTTAGGGAGACACTGTCTCAAAATTTGAAAAAATAAAAAATGAAAAGGAGTGGGGATGTAGCTCAGTAGTAGAGTACCCCTGGGTTCAATTCCCATTATCCACCCCCTAAATAAAAAATACCAGTATCTTAGAATCTCTATTTTAAAAATCTCATCAAGAAATAAAAATGCAAGCCGGGCATGGTGGCGCATGTCTGTAATCCCTGCACTTTGGGAGGCTGAGACAGGAGAATCGCGAGTTCAAAGCCAGCCTCAGCAACGGCGAGGCGCTAAGCAACTCAGTGAGACCCTGTCTCTACATAAAACACAAAATGGGGCTGGGGATGTGGCTCAGTGGTTCAGTGCCCCTGAGTTCAATCCCTGGTACCAAAAAAAAAAAAAAAAAAAAAGAAATAAAAATGCACAAATAGCCAACTCAATTTTTAAAAAAAGAACAGAAGTGGGGCTAGGGTTGTGGCTCAGTGGTAGCGTGCTCATCTGGCATGTGTGAGGCACTGGGTTCAATCCTCAGCACCACATAAAAAATAAATAAGTAAGTAAATAAATAAATAAATATATTGTGTCCATAAAAAGAAGAACAGAAATGGGACTTGCCTTACCAGATGTAAGGCACACTACAAATTATAGTAATAAAAAATGCACTAATTTAATAAGACAGGCAAACCAACAGAAAGGAATGGAGTCCTCAGTACCAGGAGCATGAATCCACACTGAGACACATTATAATCATGTTTTCAAAAGCCAAAAGTAAAGAGAGAATCATGAAAGAACTACCTCTTCATGTACAAATGAGCCTTGATAAGATTAACAACTGATTTCTCATCAGAAACCATAGGAGCAAGAAGGCAATGGAATAACATTTAAATTGCTGAAAGGAAAAATGCTATAAAGGGAAGTCAATATCCAGCAAAACTATCCTTCAACAATGAAGGAAAAATTAAGAATGTCCCAGGTAAACAAAAGCTGAGGTAGTTTGTTACTGGTAGATCTGCCCCAGAAGAAATGCCAATGAGAGTCCTCAGTCTGAAAGAAAAATATCAGATAATGCAAGCCATAAGAAAAAATACAGAGCATCAGCAAAGGAAAGTGTGTAGATAAATATAAACACTAGTATACTTGTGTTTTTGGTTTGTTATTTCTCTTCCTATATTATTCAGAAAGATAAAGGCACAAAAAAATTTACAAATATGTTAATGGGCACACAATCTGTAAAAATGGAATTTGTATCAATAACAACATAAAAAGCCAGGCGCGGTGGCGCAAGCCTGTAATCCCAGCACTTAGGGAGGCTGAGACAGGAGAATCATGAGTTCAAAGCCAGCCTCAGCAACAGCGAGGTGCTAAGCAACTCAGTGAGACCCTGTCTCTACATAAAACACAAAATAGGGCTGGGGATGTGGCTCAGTGGTCGAGTACCCCTGAGTTCAATCCCCAGTACCAAAAAAAAAACAAAAAACAAAAAACAAAAAACCATAAAAGCGTGAAGAAGAACTATATAGGCATAAGATGTCTTTCACATACTATTTGCAATGAGCTTACTATGTCTCATTGTCAATTCATACATTGAAATCTAATCTGCAATGCAATTATTTGGAGGGGGTCTTGGAGTTATCTGGGTAATGACTGTGGAACTCTCACAAACTTCACTTCCAGTAATAGAACATCCATACAGAAGATCAACAAGCACAGAGTTTTTCAACAACACTAAAATCCAACTAGACCCAACAGATATGGAACACTCCACCTAACAACAGGAAAATACATATTTTTCTTAAGGATAGGCCATATATTAAGCTACAAAACAAGACTCAGTGAATTTTAGTAAATTGTACTCTGACCACAGGGGAATGAAATTAGAAATAAATAATGGAAATTAAATAACCCACTTTTAAATGACTAATGGGTAAAAGAAGAAATATAAGAAAATAACAAAATACATGAATGAAAAGAAAACCACAATATCCCAAATCTTATGTGATGCATCAAAAGCAATGCTCATAGGAAATTCTATAGCTGTAAATGTTACAGAAATAAAATAGATTATAAGAACCAGGCAAAGTACCATGCACCTGGAATTCTAGCTACTTGGGAGGCTGAAGCAGGAGGACTGCTTGAGCCCAGGAGTTAGAGACCAGCCTGAACAACATAGCAAGACCTAGTCTCAAAAAAAAAAAAAGCCAAATGCAGTGGTGCATACCTGTAATCCCAGCAACTCAGGAGGCTGAGGTGACTAGGACGCTAAGCATGCAAATTAGAAGCCAGCCTCAGCAATTTAGCCAGGCCCTAAGCAACTTGGTGAGAACCTGTCTCAAAATAAAAAATATACATGGCTAGGGGTGCAGCTCAGTGGTAAAGTGCCCCCAGGTTCAATCCCTAGTGCCCCCGTAAAAAGATAATAAGAAAGTACTATGAACAACTGTAAATCAATAAATTGATAACTAGATGAAATGGAAAAAATTCTTAGAAAAAAAAAGAAGAAGAAATAGAAAATCTGAACAAGTTTCTGAAAAACTGAAAAACTGAAGAAGAAATAGAAAATCTGAACATATTTGTCACAAGAAAAAAGAGTAAAAAGCCTCCCAATAAATAAAAGTCTAAGACCCAATGGCTTTACTGGTAAATTCTCCAAAACATTTAAAAAAGAATTAACACCAAACCTTCTCCAAATATTTCAAAAAATTGAATTCTAACTCAATCTATGAGACCAGCATCTCTCTGATAACAAAGACAAAGACATCACAAAAAAACAGAACTACAGGCCATTATCCTCTTCAATATAGATGCAAAAATCCTCAAAAAACACTATCAAACTTAATTCAGCAGTTTATTAAAATGATTATGCATCATGACAAATAGAATCTACCCCAACAATGAAATAGTGGTTCATTATATGAAAATAAATCCATACCATATGGCATATTAATTGAACAAAGGAACCAAACCCTATGATCAACTTGATATATGCATAAAAACCTTTTGACACAATTCAATGCCTTTTTATGATTAAAAAAATACTCAGTAAGCCAGGCATGGTAGCTCACATCTGTAATCCCAGCACTTAGGGAGGATGAAACAGGAGAATCGCGAGTTCAAAGCCAGCCTCAGCAATGGCGAGGCGCTAAGCAACTCAGTGAGACCCTGTCTCTACATAAACACAAAACAGGGCTGGGGATGTGGCTCAATGGTCGAGTGCCCCAGAGTTCAATCTCCAGTACCAAACAAAACAAAACAAAACAAAACAAAACCTCAAGTAGAACCTGAAAGTAGAAAGAAATCTCCTCACCATTTTAAAGAACACTTATGAAAAACCCACAGCTGACACCATACTTCATGATGAAAGACTGAAAACTTTTCCCCTAAGATCAAGAATAAAACAAGATGATGCCTTTTTATCTTTTCTTTCTTTCTTTCTTTTTTTTTTTTTTGGTACCAGGGATTGAACTCAGGGGCACCCGACCACTGAGCCACATCCCCAGCCCCATTTTGTGTTTTATGTAGAGACAGGGTCTCACTGAATTGCTTAGCGCCTTGCCGTTGCTGAGGCTGGCTTTGAACTCGCGATTCTCCTGTCTCAGCCTCCCTAAGTGCTGGGATTACAAGCGTGAGCCACCACGCCCGGCTCTTTTTATCTTTTCAATTCAACATTTTTTAAAAATAATTAGTTGTTGATGGACACAATATCTTTATTTATTTTTATGTGGTGCTGAGGATTGAACCCAGTGCCTCACATGTGTGAGGCATGTACTCTACCACTGAGCTACAGCCTCAGCCCTCAATTCAACATTTTACTGAAAATTTAGTCAGAGCAGTTAGGTAATAAAAAGAATTAAAAATCAACCAAAAGAAAGATACAAAATTTTCTCTATTTACAGAGGAAATGATCTTATATATAGAAAATCCCAAAGAATTCACAAAACTAAACTATTAGAGCTAAGCTGCAATCTGTGTTATCAATATACAAAAATCAGCTGTGTTTTTATATATCAGCAATGAGCGATATTACAAGAAAAAATAATTTCACTTACAATGTCAAAGATAATAATGGATTTGGAAATAAATTCAATAAGTTGTAATAACTACACTGAAAACTATAAAACATTGCTGAAAGAAACTGAAGATCAAAATAAATAGAATGGCATCCCATGTTCATGTTTTAATATTGAAAAGATAGAAGTACTCTATAGAGTGATCTAAAGATACAATGTAATCCCTATCAAAATCCTAACAGCTTCTTTTGTAGAAATGGAAAAGCTAATCATGACATTCATGTGGAATTGCAAGTGACTCACAAATATATTATCTGCTTGCTTGTTCTCTTCCTTTCCAGACTCCTCTTTGCACACAAATGTATGTATCTGCAAACAGTTATTCCTCAAAAAATGAGAACATACATTGCACATTGTTTTGCAACTTTTACCTCTCCACCATTACGCCTAGGACATTCTTCGACGTTAGAATCTGCAGATCTAGCCTATAAAAGAAGCATTGTTTGTAGTAGCTACAAATTAAAGGCAAGATCTCTGTTTTCCCCTAATGGAATAGATAAATAAAATATAATAGGTGCACATTTACCTTTGTAAACACCAAATGCATACATAACAACACAGATGTCTTAAAACACAGGGAAGAGTTATGGAAAGAGTATTAAAAGGGGAGAAACAAAGAGAGGTGTGGTTCAGTACACTGAGGTGAATTTAAAACTTTGCATGCACAAAACAGCATTTTATATTTTATAAGAATACACATATATCCAAATGCTAATATACTAAACACATTAGAGTAGTTGCCTATGGGAATGTGCAGAAGAATGTGAGTGATATTGGGAATAAAGTAGGAAAATTAACATGAAATATTTAAGAGAAGGCTTGCAGGGACCAATGATAACAACGTGCAGGATTCCATAGAAGTGCCACGATTGGCTGAATTTCCCAGCTGGTGGACATTCTCGGGTCTCTCCTCAGTATGGACTTGGGGTTAAATAGACCCACTATTAGAGGCTCTGCTGCTTACTAGCCTTTTGCCTTTGGGCAAGTTAGTTAATGGCTATTGGCCTTAGTTCCTGTCTTGTAAAAGAGGAAGAATAACATCTACCTGGCGTGGTGGCTGTGATCTTGTTTGTGAACTGCTGAGTACAATGTCCAGCACACAGCACAAGCCGCCAGGTGGTACTTACCATCAGGAGAGAATTGTTGGAGTGTGCTCATGGGAAGGAGAGCCCCGCTGGGGCGAGGGTCAGGCCAATCTTGCCAGTGCCTGTGCCCCCTCACCAACACCTGCCATACTGTATGTTCTTAGGGTCCAGGTTTTTTTTTTTTTTTAAATGTTTATTTTTTAGTTGTAGGTGACAGAATATCTTTATTTTATTTTTATGTGGTGCTGAGGGTCGAACCCAGTGCCTTATGCATGCTAGGTGAGCACGCTACCACTGCGCCATAATCCCAGCCCCTGGGGTCCAGGTTTTTTCTGTTTGTTCAGCACTGGGGATTGAACCCAGGGCCTC
>PVHX01010466.1:0-13993 GCA_004024805.1 Geosciurus inauris
TGGCTGAGCACATGTGCACGGGTGCGTGTGCACACACAGGCTGCCTCATTCTCTCCTGTCTCCTCTCCTCGTACCCCACACCCTGGGGGGCTCCCTGGGCAAGGCCCTCACTCATCTCTCCCCACCCTGATGTGGGTGGTGGATATAGTAGCTGTCCTTGGGCAGGTGAGCCCAGGAGGGTGTGGCCTTGAAGGAGCACCCTGAAGCCCACAGTTCAGGGTCTCCCACTTCCAGGGCCATGGGTGAAGCTGGTCTCTCATTCCTGACAATGCTATGCTTGGGGCCAGAGTGGGAGGTGCTCCAAGCCAGGACCTGCCTGGTGCTGGGCATTCTGCTGACCGCCCACTCCCCGGCGTTGCTGCATCTGAGGCTGTCTGCATGTCACAGCTGCCTGCTGGCTCCAGGGCTGGGCTGCTTTCCCGCAGCCAGGTGTGTGGGTGGAGGCAGAAGCTGGCAAGGGCAGGTAGGCTCTGGGTTGGGAGGTACACTGCCCCTTTCCCCACCTTCTGGGGCTGACCCTAGGCCTGGTCCCCAAAACCTCTGGACAGGAGGAGGCCTGGACAGCACTGTCCCTTTTGTACCTAGCAGTGAAAGTACAGTCCCCAAAGACCACTTGATAGCCCCTGCTCAGAACTCCCATCTGCTGGGCCTGTCTGGTGCCCACCCCTCTGAGGCCCAGGCCCCATCTGGTTATGCACCCACCACCCTGACGTCCCTCTCAGGCCCACCTGCTGCTGAGTCCTTGCTCAGCTGACCCACCCTTGGTCAGCTTGGGCACCTCTCCCAGTGCTACCCAGTGAACACTGAGCAGATAAGGGAATGAGGGTTAGGGGCTCGAGTGACCTCTGTTTCCTATTTGGACCATGGGTAGAGGGGAGGAAGAGGCCCCAGGACAACACAAGCGAGAAGGGCCTAGGCAGGGTTTGCTCAGGATGACAGAGAGGGAGGGGCCTTCTCTGGCTGCTACAAAGTGTCCCTTCCTGCCTGCCATCAGAAATCACGTTGTGGGGTGGGCTGGGGTTGTGGCTCAGTGCCTAGCACATGTGAGCACCACATAAAAATACAGACATTGGGGCTGGGACTGTAGCTCAGCGGTAGAGCGCTTGCCTCGCATGCGTGAGGCCCTGGGTTCGATCCTCAGCACCACATACAGAGCAATAAAATAAAGACATTGCGTCCATCTACAGCTAAAAAAAAAAAATTAAAAAAAAATACAGACATTGTGTCCACCTACAACTGAAAAGTATTCTTAAAAAATCAGCTGGGGTCCCTCAGTCTGGCCAGAGCACCTGCCCTGCTGCAGGGACTTCAGGGTGGCGTGACCCTGAGAGGCCCTGGGTGCAAACAGGCACACGGGGTCAGACGCGCCTGTGGCCCTTGCTGCTCCTCATGTTGTCTCCAGGGTGCAGTCCTTGGTCCCCAGAACAAAGCGATGGGAAGTTGGCCTGCTTGGAGCCTCGTTCCCAAGCACTTCTCAGGTGGAGGGACGTCAGGCTGGGCCTTCCTGAGGCTGGGTGGCAGCAGGTATCTGAGGACACAGCCCCCAGGCCACAGTCTGTGCAGAGGGGCTGGGGGCCGGGCCAGGACTCCGAGCATCCTAAGGGCTGGGTGCTGTGCCCTCCTCTGTGCAGACCCTTAGTGCCTAGGTGAGGGCAGTGACTGGCTTGCTCCAGCTCAGCCCTCCTCAGCCAGTCCTGCTGCCAGCCGGCAAATGTCGCCATGCCCACCAGACCCCCCAAAGAGATGTCCACCCATGGGCTTGAGGAGGGACTGCTGCACTGAGCTCAAGTGGCCAGGACACAGGGATTTCCTCAAGGGTGAGTCAGGTCAAGCTATTTGTACTCTCATCCTGGGGGTTTCTGGGGATGTGAATGGGGCCTGGCAATGCCCTGCCAGGTCTCCGTGGCCCTGTCTGCATGCCCCTGCCAGGCCTGGCTGTTCTCCACAACAGCCCGGAAGAGATGCCTACATCTTCCCATCTTGGGTCCTAAGGAACCTTGGGTGGCCCTCTCCAACAAGGGAATTTGGAGCAAGCTGTGTCCTGGGGGACACCCTGAAAGCTGAAGGGCTGAATTCAGGGGATGGGCCCTCAGCAGAGGCTATGCACAGTCCCTGATTTGAGTGCCCTGACTAGGAACCAGGTGGTAGCACTCCTGGACCCTGCTGTCTCCCCTGTCCCCTGCACATGGCAGTGGGACGGGTGGCACCAGCCTGAGAGGGGGTAGCACCCACACACATTAAAAGAACAGATGACCCTTGGGTCCCTAAGAAGGCAGGGAAGGAGAAGCTCTGAATGGTTTACTCGACTTCAGATCAGTGCCCCAGCCCTGCTGCTGGGCCAGTGGCTGGCCAGCCTTAGGGATCGAGTCCACCACTCACAGATGATGAGCTCACATGGCGTCACAGTGCCAGCAGCATGGCCAGGTCCCCCAGAAGTGGGCCAGACTCAAAGAGATGAGGCAGGACACCTGAGGACTGGACAGACCACAAGTGATGAGCCCGCCACACAGGAGGTGGTCGCCATCAAGCTCCTCTACAGGCAGCCCTGGTAATACCCCCAACCAAGCTGGCCATGTGCAGGCAGTGTCTGGTGGCCCGGGGTGGCTGGAACAGGACCACCAAGCAAGGACTGCTGGCCAGCATGCCCTCCACAGACCCAGAAAACCTGTGGGTTTAGATGTGGAGGCTCATGGGTGGACACTTCACTGTGGGTGCCCAGCCTGGGTGTCTGCTGGCCAGTCTATCATGCCTGGGGTTCAAGGCCTGAGGTGGAGTCAGCTGTGCCTCAGGGAACTCAGTTCCGCAGCTCCTGGGGACGTGGCTGTGGCCTCCCAGCCACCACAGGAGCAGGATGACCTGGAGGCCCCAGTCTTGGGCAGCTGGCTCACAGCCACATGCTGCCTCCCGGCCAGGCCTCAACCTCACTCATTAGAGGGGTCTGTGGGGGCCACTGGGCCTGGAGGGGGCCCGAAGGGGTCCTGCTGTCATGGGCTCCAGAGGGTAGAGCCTCCCTGGGTTTCAAGGTGCAGAGCAGCCCAGAGGCCCCTGCAGGCTCCTAACAGTTCTGGCCATGTGCATCTGGCTCTGGCCTAAACCCCACACCTTGCTCCTGAGACCCCCAGTCTCGCATCTGTCTGCTCCTGGTTGGGCAAACCAAGCAGTGTGGATGGAGCACAAAGACCTTCAGGAACCAGTGGGTGGGTTCCCACTCAGCCTGTCACTCACTGGGAGCCAGGACTGGCCTGTCTCAAGCCCCAAGTGACAGGGCCCTTTGTGAGCAGGGCTCATCAGGGGGCTGATGGGCTCATTGAGGGGTCTTCTAGCCTCCACTGCTGCAGGTGGTGAGTCTTGATCAGCTTCTAGGTCAGACGTTGCTGACTCGGGCCTCCACTGCGGAGAAGGCAGAAGGGTCCATAGCTCTGTCCAGAGGCCGCTCACGCCTGACGTATCTTGGCTTTCGCACTGAAACGGGGTCAGAGAGGAGCTGCATCAGAGCCAGGGACAGAGGATTGGAAAGGCAAAGGATGTAGCTGGAGGTGTGGGGCAGCACAGAGGACTGTTGACTCTGACCAAGGAAGAGACAAGAGCTGCCTTAGAGCTCCCACGGGCTCCACTTGTGCACAGGGACAGTTCCTCCTACAGATGCTCCTGGGAGCCCGCCTGGCTGTTCCCATTAGACTCGGGCCTGCACCAGCACACCTGGGCCTGGATCAAGGCCTAGCTATCCCTTAAGACTGAGGTGCAGGCATTATGCATTTCTAGAGGCTGGATAGTGTCCCCAGAGACCAGACCATGTCCTAAGCCCCAGAGCCTGCAAATGTGACCTCATTTAGGAAAAAGGTCTGTGCAGATATGATTTAGATCTCAGATAAGATTGTCCTGGATCAACTAGGCGGGCCCTAAATCCCATGACCTGTGACCTCCTTGGGGAGGCAGAAAGAAGACACAAAAGAGGCAGAGATGGAGGTGATGCAGCCACAGCCCAGGGACACCTAAGCCCCCAGGAGTTGAGAAGGTAGGAGGGTCCTGCTGACCTGTGAGCCACTGTCCCTCTGCCCCACACCTTGATTTCTCACTTCCCACCTCCAGAGCTGTCCAGGCCCCTGGGGTGGGCTCTGCCACAGGGCCTCAGCCATGGGGCTCCTGTGTTCTTACAGATACTGGGGACGAGGCTGCTTCAGACCTGAGCTAAGTGCTGCTCAGACAGGGCAGGCAAAGCCTTAGGAACTGCTCTGACGCAGAGGGGAGGAACACTGCCACCTATTCCCATCAGACCTCTGCAAAGTGGGAAGAGCATGGCAGGGGAGAGAGACCTGGCAGTTCTGCTCAGGGCTCACAGCTGTGACCGTGGTCAGGACTCAACCTCTCTATACCTATGGCCTCTTCTAACAGTGGGTTACAACTGCATGGGGGTGCCTGGCCAGGCAAGGCCCCAGGGCTGACCTGCTCCCTGTACCTTTCAAGCAGAGCTAGACTTCAGCAGGGCTGGAGGGGGTGCAGGGGAAGGTCTGGCCCTCTCTTGGGTTCTCCTCTCTCAGTTTCAATACCTGAGGAGGAAGGTGGGCAGCACACAGCCATATAGGCTGATGGGGACCAGGGCTGCCTGCTGAGCACCTGTCCCTGCTTCATGCAGTGGTCTCCTCGTGACCCAAGAGGTGAGCATGTACATCTAGGGACAAACCTGTAGAGGTCCCTGGGTCTGACATTTGGAAACTGGCCCAGAGATGAGAACCCCCCAGTGACATAACCTGCCTTTACCTGAGGACTGTGGTGGGGGAATCATCGCAGCCTTGAAAGGAGAGAAAGGCAGAGTGAGATCTTGGGTGGCCGGCATGGGACACGCAGCCCAGGACACTCAGCTGGGAGAGTGCAGATTACTTACAACTTCGCCAGGCTGCAGGACCGGGGCTGCAGGAGAAGAGAACAACATGTAACCCTAGAGCCAAGCAGCTGCCTGTACCCGGTAAGGTTCACAGGCAGGCAGAGGTTCTTCCCAGGATCCAGGGTGGGTCTGGTCTCACTTCCACACTTCTGCCCAGCAGTGCCCCCAGCTGGGCCTCAGCTCCACCACATTCATGGTCTGCACCTGGGACAGGCCGCCCAAGCGTCCTAGGAAGAGCCACCTCCCAGAACCCTCCCTCCCACTTTCCCAGAGCACACAAGCCACACTCCTTGGGCGGTTTCTCTGGCTCCAAGGAGAACAGAGTGTGGGGGGCAGAGACCCCGTCATCCTCTGGGTTCCCAGAGGTGCTGCAGGTGAAGCAGTGGCCATCAGCCCCAGGTGATCCCTAGGGCAATGGGTGTCTCCACTGGGCCTCCTGGGATGGCCACACTCAGGGTCTGCTCTGCTTCAGGATGGCCTGGAAGGCAGAAATGCTGGATAGGCAGGAAGAGTGGGAGCTGGGACCTGTCCCCACAGAGCTGACCCCAAGGCACCTGTCTTGACTGGAGGCCCCAAGACCCTAAGCAGCAGAGGCCCAGCCTTGGACTCTCAGGACCTGAAGCTACAGTAGTCCCCAGAAGGCACCCAAGTGGAGGGTGGGCACACAGGGATCCTGGCACTTGTTCTGTGCCCTTCAGGCACCACCTAGGCCCTTCAGTGGGAGCAGGAGGAGCGAAGTACCTTTGTCTCTCCTGTAGAAGACCCTGGGGAGCTTACTGGAGCGCTTGAGGTAGAAGAACCCAGCCACAGAGAGGATGAGTCCAGCGCTGATGAAGAACGTCCCCAGGAAGAGGGAAGCTGCCACATGGGGACCCCCTGCAGGCAAATCAGCCACTCCAGTGGTCAGTCTGAACTGTGGCATGCCGGGTCCCCAGGGTCCTCACCCGACCCCAGGCCACTATTCCTGAACACACCTGAGCCCTCACAGGGGTGGCAGAGGCAGGGAGCAAGGGCTCTGTACTCAGGGGCCAAACACATGTGGACACAGGCCTAGGCCTCCTGGGGAGATGGGAGGTGGAAGGAAAAGGAGCTACTCTGTTAATTCCGGGCTCCAGAAGTCCCAGCCCCAGGTCCCCCTTTAGACTCTGCAGGGTCAGAGCTTCAACCTGCAGCAGGTACTTCTGCTGCACTCTCTCAGGTGCTGGAGCTGCTCCTTGCCCATCTATACCTGCTCAGGGCCAAGGACTATGGACAGTCTGTGGCCATGGGATGGGAGACATGCTTTAGGTGCCTGGGGAAGCCACTTTTTCACTCTGAGGCACAGGTGCTATCGCCAGACCCATGGCCTTGCCATCCAGCTAGCTGTGCTACAGGAGGCCATGAGCTGTCTGAGCTGGCCCTTCCCTACAGGCCACTGCTCTGTGCTGCTGGCTTCTGCTGTCCAGGTCAGTGCTGGGCCTGAGGCCACCCTGTAGCTCAGACACACTTTCTGGGGAGGGGAAGGCCAGGCTCAAATCCCTGAGAAGAGCTGAGCCTCTCAGAACAGAACTCTGAGCCTAGGATCTAAGACCCAGGTCCAGCCGATGGCTGCCAGATGAGGGCTGGGAATGATGTCCCCCACAGCAACTCAGTCACCTCAAGCAGAGGAGGCAACTTCGCTCTGAAGCTGGGTCTCTTCCCTGACTGCAGTGCCTGCCCCCTGAGTGCCAGTGCCTCTCCCAGCTCTAGCTTTGTCTGATCATTCCCTCTCACCTGGTCCCACCTTCCCCAGCCATGCCCGGCCACACTCCCATCCCTAGCCTGACCAGGCCCTCAGCTCAAGCAGACTGCAGGCCTGGGAGAGGTAACAACCTAGACAGGGCAGGAACACCTCAAGGACAATGCTGTGGTGGGCATTTCTGTGTGGCCCATGTGCCTGCAGTCTTAGAAGCCTATTCCCTGGAAAAGCCACTTGGGATGGGCATTCTCCATTCTCCACGGGACCTGCTGGGGCCTGAGATCACAGGGGCCATGGCACTGTGGAATAAGGAAGGACGGGAAAGAACGTGGAGCAGTGAAGGCCTCCACTAACACACAGGGGGTCGGAGCTTGGGAGAGACCTCGGGAGGACACGGCACCCTCCACAATGCACACCTGGCACATGCTGCACCCAAGCCACTGGTCCAGCCTCTTGAGCTGCTGGATTTTCAGCTGTCCCTGTCTCGTGGTCAGGGTCTCTGCCACAGAGCACGTGGCTGGGCCTGAAGGCTGACCGTGACCTCCAAAGTATCCTGCTGTGGCCCATCAGTGGTCAGGGTCTGTGCTGCAATGGCTCTGTGGAGCCTCTACCCCGAGGCCTGGCTCTGGCCTGGGGAGTTGAGACTTACCGAGACGCGGCCGCCAGGGCAGCCCGGTGCTTCTGTTCAGGGGGAGCTGCGCACCCCAGGCAGCAACTGCAGAGAGCAGGACAGAAGGGAGGCCAGGGCCAGGCACAGGACCCCAGCACAGCCCAAAGGGGACTCTCAGGCCAGACATTAGAAAGTCCTTGTCCCACAGCTGTGCCTCATGGACAGAGGACTCAGGAAGAGAGGGCTCCTGGGGACTATTTGCTGATGGATAGTGGCTCTTAGGCAAGGTGGGCCCCACTCTGTGGGGACAAGGACAGCCACTCCACAATTTCCCCCAAACTGGAGATGTGGACCCCAGTGAGAAGTCCAAGACCTGGAGGGCACAGAGGGGGCAGTCTGGGAGACATACGGCTTCTGCACTCGGAGCCGTTGGAGGCCGGCAACGTCCCGTTCCGGCACCGGATGCAGCTGCTGCTGCCGTCTGTGTTCCAGTGCCTGTAGCAGCCTGCACAGAGGACAGGCACCTCAGGCGAGGCAGAACCCAGGCCAGCTCACTGTCTCCTGGAGCCTTTCTGTATCTTTGAGTTTATAAATCAATAGTCACACAAAAACACAGACACTGGAAGTTTGGGCGGAACAAAATGCTCTGACTCCAGAGAAAAACAAACCCCATAGGAAGCACGGCCTATGGACACCCGGCGCTGAGGAGGCTGCATCCTTCACTGGACACCTCAGGAGACAGTCCAGAGGCTGGTGATGGGATCTGAGATTAACAGTGTGGCGGCCTCATGATCTGGAGGAATGGAGGCCTGGCCTCCACCTCCTGCCACCATGGGCTCATTGACCATGGTTCCCCCAGGACCACTTCCTTCGGGGAATGCATGCTGCTGCCTCAGGCACTGCACACTCACTGGGACCCTTGCAGGGCAGGTGCAACCCTGTATCTGTCACCGGGGCACCCTTTCTTCCCCCAGGGTCTCCCTGCAGGATCAAGCCAACTTTCCGTCTCAGACTATGACTACCTGAAGTCCCACCCTCACCCTGCCCAGATGCTGGAGCGGCCTAGCTCCTGCTGGCCAACAGCACGTGGGCAGCTGTCTTCTAGTGTCCTGTAAGGGCAGTGACTGGGTCTTACATCTGTACTTCTTTCCAACATCCGACACAGCACTGGGGCTGGAGAGACACGGGGTCCATAAATATTGACAGTGGGTGCTGAAAGCTAGCACTGGACAGGAGCTGTGTCTGGGGCTAAACCACAAGCCACTCATCATGAATTTTACTGATCTTTAATCTAAGCAAAATGGGCCTTGGTAAGATGACAGAAGAGACATCACAACAGTGGATGGGCCATCAGCACAGGGCAGCTCTGGTGACCCTGGGCAACACACTGTGCAGAACCAGAGGCCAACTGCTCAGTTCCAACTGGGTGGATGCTGCCTGCCCTGGTGTGGAATTGAGAGAATCACAAACAGGCCTCTGCTTCCGCAGGCACAGGTCCCCCGCAGAGGTCTACTGTGGAGAACCTTGATCACTTCCTCTTCTCATGCTCAGAAGCCACGCCCTGCGACTGAGTCTCAGGTGGACCCTACACTAGCCTCAGCCCTTAACCCCAGCCTCCACATCTTGGCCACGCCCTCTCCTGTGGCACCTGGCAGTGTCCAGGGCGCCTGCTCCCCTGTGCGCAGCCCTTTGGGCTCACAGCATCTTTCTTTTATGGGTACAACAGACCCCCAGGACAGGAGTGCCAAAGCCTTCCCCTTGCCGAAATAAGGGACAGCACTGAGCCCTCCCAGCCCCAAGCCCCCCACAGCCAGCACCATCGCCTGCCCCAATCAACTGCCTCTCTCCCAAGAAGACTGCTGCAGGATGGCCAAGGGAGGTGCTGGCCCCAGCATTTTCTCATCCGTGTCCTTCCCCACTGTTTCCCCCAGCCTACTTCTCCCACCAGTCCTGACCTCTGGTTCCAGCTGCCTCCAGACAATCCCTCCCGTATTCTCCCCGGGCCTTCTGTGGAGCAGGTGCTTACCCTCAGCGTGCTGACACGGGGGCTAGATTGCCTGTGGTGGGCCATCTGTGCACCCAGGCTGCTGAGGGGCACCCTGGCCTCCACTTCTAGATGACAGTAGCACCCCCACTACTCTGAGGATCAAAAATGCCTCCAGACACTGCCAGGTGTCCTGGGTCACGTAGTCAGGGCAGCTAAGTCCCAATCCCCTGCCTGGCCTCCTCCCACTACCCTCAGCCCTCTGCAGAACAATTCCCCCAAGGGGCCCCTGCCCCAGCCATGACCACCAGGAGGGAGCAGCCAAGCTGCCCACAGGAAGGGGGCTCGGATAGCCTCTCCGCCCCTCGCTGCGGCTCTGCAGTAAACAGGCAGGCACTTGTCCTCACCACTGAAGGGCGGGCGGGATACATGCCTACTATGGGCTGGTGGCTCGGTGGCTGGTCAGGGGCTTGTATGCAACAAAGTGGCTCACCTGGGCCACACGGGCCTGTGCCTGGGCATGTGGAGTTGGCGTCCATCACATCCACACAGCACTCGGGCTGCTGGGCCTGCAGGGCAACAACAGGTAGGCTCTGCAAGGGCAGCACGGTCAGTCCCCTAGTAGCACCCAGATGCCCACGGCTCTGCCTCTTCTAGAGTCAGCATCAGGTGCCCAGCTCCCCCCGCCCGGGAGCAGGTGAGCACTCACGCCTGCCCCTGCAGGAGCCCACTATGGGCAGCTCCCAGGGAAAACTTCAGTGCAGGACAGAATGGCCACAGCCCAGGGAGGTCTGATGCAGCACGGTGAGGACTGGACTACTGACCAGGTGCATCTCAAGAGTCACTGTCCCGTTCTCCCCCTCGGGCCCTGGGCAGGGCATGTGGCCAGCGAACACTTGAGACCGCATGATCTTCCTGGGGCCCAGGCCCATGCAGACATGTTGCACAGCAGCCTCGTCACTCCAAGGCCAGGCAGGAGGGGCCTGGGGTGATGGGGCTGAGAACTCACTGTGCATCTGAGAAAGCGCAGAAGCAAGTCTCTCTGACCTCCTACTGCCCTCTGTCCCACAGGCAGAGCAGGAGGCCCCAAGGGAGAGGTGCCTTGCCTGTGCCCAAGGACAGGAAGATACAAAGAAGAATCTCAACCAACCGGCCTGGCCAGGTCCTGGTTCATGGCCATCAGATCACACTCTCCGTCCAGGCACACTTGGCCAGGACCGTCCCTCCCCCTCAAACCTGAGCATCCCCGTTTCCTCACGAAGGCTCCGTGTAAGGTACAACTTACACTAAAATGCTTTCTCTCATCGTCTGTCCCTTGTTGTAGGTGTCTCAGCCACACACCCAGTGACTAAGGAAAAGAACACTTCCTCATCTACAGGGGGCAGGAGGGTGTCCAGCCCCGCCCTGGGGAGATGTCCCAGGCTGTGGGCATGCACTCATGAGGTCTCCTCTCCTCGCCCCTCAAGACCTCACAAGGGAGGTTCTCTACAGGGTCTCCCTGGTGGGGGCAGAGTTGCTCCAGCCTCAACCTCTCACTTTGTGGACCACAGGGAGATACAGGGCAGGCACTCCTGTCACTGAGTCATTGATATCAGTCATCCCAGGAACTGCAGTGCCAGTTCTAATGACACTGTCACGAGAAAAGGGGCGCTCTTCTGGACCACGATGAAGCAGGCAGTGGGAGGCCGGCACCCAGAGCCCGCATGGGCCCTGCCAAGGCTTGGCACTTCCAACACACACCCACAGGGACGGGCACTTCACTGACACCCTCTGCAATTCCACCCATGCCCCTCAAGTTGTAGCTCAGTCCCAGAGGAAGTGCCCGGGCCAGGTCAGCAGTTCGGGGCAAATGAACGTATGCCCTACCCTCGCACCCGTGCACAACACACATGCTGAGCACTGGCCTTCACTGACCCCAGGGCAGCTGACAGACCTTGGGGCGGTGGGGGAGTCGCAAGATGTGACCCTACTGTCACTGCTGGGCCTTTGTTTCCTGTGACATGAGCTTGGTGAATAGTGAGGGGCGTCTGAGGAGTGTGAGGGACACAGGGCAGCATCAAGGCCACAAGGGAGGGGCCAAGGCCCACCCTCTTGCCACCTGGACCTGGCTCAGCCCTTCTAGACACTTAAGCTCAGTACAGTGGAGTGCCACCAGCTTGGCAGAGCCACGATGCTCAGCTCACCACTGCCACTCTCCTGAGCCAGCAGCAAGTGGGCAGGCAGCTCCAGGCTGCATCTGCAGAGATCCTGTGCAGGCTACAGAAACAGGGAGGTCTGGCAGACTTCTAGAAGGTAGAGCAGAAGAGCCACCACATGGGGACACGTCCGCTGGCCTCTGCAAGGCACAAGCCCCTTGGACCCCAGCAGGGAACTCCACCATGGTCCCTAGGGCTGAGTGCCAAGACTCCTGAGGTCAAAGGGTGATAACCCATTTGAGGAAGGGCCTACTGCCTCCCTGGAGGATGGCCACCTGGATATGTGATAGGAACACCAACCTCGCTTTCTGTGGACTTGCTGGCAACTCCCACCAGAAGGCCAGCCAGGAGCGTGAAGCGCTGCAGTGCCATGCCAGGAGCGTGCGGACAGCAGGGCCTGCGAGAGAGGAGGGCAGTGCGGAGGGCACCAGCAGGAAAAGAAACGAAGGCGGCGGGGAGGCGGGGCCGCAGTTGGAAGGGGCGGGGCTTGGGGCGGGGCAGGCCTGAAGGGGCAGGGCGGCCCCAACAGGGAAGGGGGAGGGGCTGCGACATCAGCGGGCGCGGCTGCACCGTGGGTCCGGCCCGGTGGGGTAAATGGGCTGTGGCAGGCAGGCGTGTGCGCACAGGTCCCTGACTTTCGAGGTCCATGGGTGTGGCCCTGGGCACCCTTACCTGCCCCTCCAGGATGAGAGCTGCAGACATCCGCTCCTCACCCAAGTGGTCAGTAGAAAGTCTGGCCAGGGAGCGTGGAGTTCATGGGCCTGACCTTTGAGCTCTGCAAGCCCAGGGTCCAAGACCTGTGAAACAAGACCAGCGGGTGAGGCCTGATGCTGGTCACTATAAAGACCACTTCCCCACTTCCCCAGCAAGGTGCATCCAGAGTTGGTTAGAAGGGTGGCCTAAACCTCTCCAAGAGGTTCACTGGGTTGGCATCTTGCAAACAAGGTTACTGTACCTCTGATCTCCTGGGACCAGATGACACCTCTCAAGACTCTGAGTCTTGGGCATTGTCACCCAATTTTTTTCCCCGTGGGTGGCTAGGTCCCTGGGGCAGACAGGGTCCAAATAATGCTAGAGTTCAAAAACTTCTAGTCCTGGGTGGAAGGATTCAGGAGGCAAGCACCCTGCAAGCAGACTTCTTCACCCTAACTCCTGACACCTGACCACTGTGTGGCTTAGTACTTACACCATGTTTGTTTTGTTTTTGTTTTTTTGGTACTGGGGATTGAACTTGGGTGCTTTACCACTGGGCTGCATCCCCAGTCCTTTTTTTAAATTTTGCTGAGGCTGGCCTGGGACTTGGAATCCCCTGCCTCAGCCTCCCCAGTTGCTGGGACCCAGGTCAGCAGGCCTGGCTTCACTTCACATCTCTAACCTAAGAAAGAACATAAGCGGTACCCCCCCGCCCCACAGCCTTGAAGTGATATCATTTGTACTACTTTTAACAAACTTCTTTTAACTCAGGGTGCTTCTCATAATGTAATATCCCAGACATTGCTGGGTACACATTTTCACCTGCCAGTCACCTCCAGGAAGACTCTGCACTTGCTAAACGCGGCTGCAGGGTGGGAACAGCACACTGCAGGGGCACCTCGGCACCGAGGACATCCTTCCACAGTAGCAGTCCCTGCCTCCTCTCCAGGCAGGTCCTCAGGAAGAATGCAGAGATGTTCCAGTTTGAGGCTGGGGAATGAAGAACGGTACTCTCTGACTGGCCCAGGGCAGTGGGCAAGTTCCCCCTTGGGGATCCTGGGCAGAGCACAGCCCAGGAAGGCAAAGACTGAGGACGAAAGTCTGGTCCCCTTGACAAGGAGGGGCTCGCATGTGTCCTGTAATTTGCTTTATGCCAGATTCATCCAGGTCTGTTGGAAAAGTGACCACACTGTGTGGGTAAGAGATAGTGGCCAGGCCTGCAGGACAGTCTCCTGTGAAGCCAGGTCCAGGGCATGGTGCTCGCCTTTTCTGGAGGAGTGCCAGCGATCACCCCAGTAGAAATGCACTTCCTGAAGTCCTCCTCCATGGCCAACTTAGATGGCAGTGTATTCACAGCGCCCCTCACCTACAGGATGTGATCAGATCTCATTCTTTCTTTTTGTCCATTTAACGTGTGCTCAGCAGAGACCATCTCCCCCTGCTCTGGGGAAAACTGGTGTCAGGGTCCCTTCTGCTCACTCTCTGGGAAAGGTAACCAGGGCCAGGTCAAGTCGCAAAAGGAACCAAAAGTCCAAACTCCAGTCACACTTGCATCTGCTTAGTCAATTTTATTGAGGTTTAACTGGCACACAGCAGACCACGTCCATTTAAGCACACAGCCTGGGGTTTCTGGAAAGCTGTGCACACCACATACCTGTAAGGCCACACATCAACGGGGCGTTTGCACTGCAGCCCTCCGTGGCCCTCCTCGTGCAAACCCTGGCCCAGGCAGCCACTGACTGGCTGTCACCACAGATATGCTTTCTAGAATTTCTTTTTTTTGGTACTGGGGATTTAACTCAGGGGTACTTAACCACTGAGGCACATCTCCAGCCCCCTCTTTTTTTTTGGTACCAGGGATTAAACTCAGGGGCACTCAACCACTGAGCCACATCCCCAGCCCTACTTTGTC
>PVHX01010466.1:14093-70030 GCA_004024805.1 Geosciurus inauris
TGGTACCGGGGATTGAACTCAGGGGCACTCGACCCCTGAGCCACATCCCCAGCCCTATTTTGTGTTTTATGTAGAGACAGGGTCTCACTGAGTTGCTTAGTGCCTCGCCCTTGCTGAGGCTGGCTTTGAACTCGAGATTCTCCTGTCTCAGCCTCCCTAAGTGCTGGGATTACAAGCGTGAGCCACCGCGCCCGGCTCCTACTTTGTCTTTTATATAGAGACAGGGTCTCCCTGAGTTGCTTAGCGCCTCGCCATTGCTGAGGCTGGCTTTGAACTTGCGATCCTCCTGTCTCAGCCTCCCAAAGTGCTGGGATAATAGGTTTGTGCCACCACACCCGACTTTTCCAGCCCTTTTTTGTATTTTATTTAGAGACAGGGTCTCACTGAGTTGCTTAGTGCCCGGCTAAGTTGCTGAGGCTGGCTTTGAACTTGCAATCTTCCTGCTTCACCCTACCGAGCCCCTGGGATTATAGGCATGCTCCACTGCCCCCAGCTGTTTTCTAGAATTTCTTACAAAGGGATCACACAGCATGTATAGCTTTGTGTCTGGCTGCTGTCACATGGCACAGGGCCTCTGGAAGCGCCCTGTTGATCTGCACATCTGTGCCTTTCAGTGGCTAAGTGGCGCTCCACCCAGGGAGGCTGGGCCTCCTTTCCTTCACTGCTGCCCATCCTTCTCCAGGGTGCCTCTGTCTTACCCTGGCCTTGCAGTAAACCTGTCTAATATCATCCCTGCCTGGCTGTACTTGTTTCTGTGCTGGGCAGCTTCCCTCCTCTTAGGCAGCACATCAAGTACAGACCACAACCACGCCACACCGACTCAGCTCCAGCACACTCGCGTGCACAGCTGGAGGTCAGGCCACAAGACCTGCTTTTGGCAACAATGTGGGCAGTTCCAGGTCACGCGCAGTTCCAGGTCACGCGCAGTTCCAGGTCACGCGCAGTTCCAGGTCACGCGCAGTTCCAGGTCACGCGCAGTTCCAGGTCACGCGCAGTTCCAGGTCACGCGCAGTTCCAGGTCACGCGCAGTTCCAGGTCACGCGCATGTCCACGTTTGAGAATCTGTTTGTCAGTTCGCAGAAAAGGCTTGCAGGACTTCTGCCAGGGGGACTGATCTCCCAGCAACATGGAGTCCTCCACTCCAGACACGCTCTCCTCTGTGCCCAGTCACTTCAGCTTCCCACAGCAGGGCTCTCTGGTTCTCGTGGAGACATTGTGCATATCTTCTGTTAGACTTACTACTGAATACTTTATTTCTTGGTATGATTGTAAACAGAAAAGAATTTCTGATTTCATTTTCTAATAATTTGCTCTTAATATATAAGTTAATTTCTACACATGAACTTGTATTTCCAAGATCTTCCTGATTTTACTTAATATTCTCAGCATTTTTTTTTTTTTAGTATTTCTTAGGATCTCTACATAATCACATCACTTGCAAATGCAGTTTTATTTGTCCTCTACGATCTGATGAAATCAACTGTGTTTTTACCTCACCTTATTGCTAAGGTGAGGGCTCCAGGAGCAATGCTGGCTAGCTGATTTTAGGGATAAAGTGCTTCATATTTGCCAGGCATAGTGGTGCACACCTGCAATCCCAGCACTTTGAGAGGCTGAGACAGGAGAATCACAAGTTCAAAGCCAGCCTCAGCAACAACGAGGCGCTAAGCAACTCAGTGAGACCCTGTCTCTACATAAAACACAAAATAGGGCTGGGGATGTGGCTCAGTGGTCGATAACCCCTGAGTTCAATCCCTAGTACCAAAAAAAAAAAAAGTGCTTCATGTTTCATTGCTAAGTACAACATCTAGTGTAGGTTTTCCACAGATGCCTTTTTTTTAATCATATGGACAATGCTCCCTTCTATTCCTAGTTTGCTAAGAGGTTTTTTTCTTCATCATGAAAGGGTTTTAAATGTTCTTAAATGCTTTCTCAACATTTACTGGAGTGATCATATGCTTTTTCTCCTTTATTAATTTGGTCATTATATTATTTGATTTATCACTGCCCTATGGTTTTAACCAATGCAGTAAGAAAAGAAAACAAAATAGGGGCTGGGGTTGTGGCTCAGCGGTAGAGTGCTCGCCTAGCATGGGTGAGGCACTGGGTTCAATCCTCAGCACCACATACAAATTAATAAATAAAACTAAAGTTATAATAAAAAGTCAATCTTTTAAAAAAAGAAAAAAGAAAAAAAAAAGCCATAAAGATTAGAAAGGCTCAGCCATTTAGCAAGGCCCTGTCTCAAAATAAAAAACAAAAGCAGGTTGGGGATTTGGCTTAGTGATTAAGGGCCCCTCAGGTTCAATCCCTGGTACCAAAAAACAAAACAAAACAAAAAAAAACCAAAAACAAAAAGATTAGAAAGGAAGAAGTAAAAGTGTCTCAATACAGATGATACAATTGTTTATATGTAATCCTAAGGAAGCTACAAAACAAGACAAAACAAAAAATTCTACTGTAACTGGGAGAACACTGTGCACTACTTGGTAACTTTGTTTCCCACAGAGCCTGAGATACAATGAACAGTTCTGACCAAGCACATACCCTGGGTCTGAACAAAGAAGGAAAGGCAAGGTCAGCAGATGGTGGGCACCAAAGTCTCACCCCAGAGTGAGAACTTCGAAACAGCACGTTCCAGGGCAGAGATCACAGACACACGCAATCAGATCTGTCAGCAAGTTCTGTCCACTGAGGGCCTGGAAGAAAAAAGGAGCACGTTGGTCCAGATTCCAGTTTCTGAGACCACCCTCCAATCTTAGGAATGGGGGCTCCCTAGAGAAGTGGCTGATCCCAGGGCTGGGGCAGGAAACACATAAGCATGAGCCCAGAGTACCTCACAGCATGAGAAAGTGCTCAAAAATCAAAAAATAGCCACAGTCGCCAGATGAAGGCACCCCAACACCAACACTGAAACAATACAAGTAGAAATACGTGGCAGAGCCTGAACCACAGCCAGTGCACAGCCTTTCCACACTGGAGACAGAGCCTGGACCACAGCCAGTGCACACAGTGTCCACACTGGAGACAGAGCCTGGGCTACAGCCAGTGCACACAGTGTCCACACTGGAGACAGAGCATGACTGATGGACAAACACACAAGGAAAGAGATGCTCTTTACAGAAGAATCCCAGACAGCGCCCCCAGCATGAGCTGGACAGGGAGTTAATCTCAGACAGCAGGGACAGGGGAAAGGAGCATCTCTGCAGCAGAGACACCTGCAGACATCGTCTCACCAAGCCAGGGGTGTTCTGTGGACATCAGAGATGCCCTGAAGGGATGCGATGGGATCAGCACCTCACCTGATCACCTATGATGTTCCTTTAGTCCACCATGAGGGACATGACAGTCCACCATGCCAGTCCACCTGAGGAACTCAAACTAAGGATGCCTATGAACACCCACCCAGCCTCTTCAGAACATAAGAGTTCCCCAGAGAATACGAGACAGCCAAACCCAACACAGTGCCCTGCACAGGCCTGATGGAGCAAAGCTGGGGACGTGCACAGTGATGTCACTACAGCCCCTTAACTGACAAGGGTGCCAGGGTCAGGTGAGCTGCTATCTCAGGGCAAGTTCATCTGTTCCAAAATAAAAAAGTGAATACACCATTGATAACATGAATAGGCAGTTAAAAGAATGGGACTCTGGAGGCTGAGGCAAAAGGATCACAAGTTTGAGGCCAGCTTTAGCAATTTAGTGAGGTCCTGCCTCAAAATCTTAAAAATGACTGGGATGTAGCTCAGTGGTAAAGCACCTCAGGGTTCAATCCCCTATACCAAAAAAGGGGGTGTGTGTTAATATTTGCAAGACAAATATATTACCTGACAAAAGTCCTGTTTATAGAATACATAAGAGACTGCCACAACTCAGTAATAAAAAGCAGGCTAAAGGGCTGGGATTGTGGCGCAGTGGTAGCGTGCTCACCTAGCATGCGTGAGGTGCTGGGTTCGATCCTCAGCACCACATAAAAAATAAAATAAAGATATTCTGTCCACCTGCAACTAAAAATAAATAAATAAATAAATAAATAAATATTCTTTTAAAAAAGCAGGCTAAAGACTTACCAGACACTTCAGAACAGACATCTGAGCAGGTAATACACAGAAGGAAAATGCATGCCACCGTCACACCAGAGCAGGCGAATGACGACCACCTGGGACTCGGATGGTGGGGATGCAGAGCAGCAGGCCAGCACACCTGGCCATGACAGCAGCACTCCTGGGTCTTCCCAAGAGAAAGGAAAACACACGTCCACAGAAACGTGTCCAAAATTGCACGTAACTTTTTTTTTTGGTACCGGGAATTGAACTCAGGGGCACTCAACCACTGAGCCACATCCCCAGCCCTATTTTGTGTTTTATTTAAAGACAGGATCTCACGGATTCTCCTGTCTCAGCCTCCCAAAGTGCTGGGATTACAGGCATGCACCACCATGCCCAGCTTGCACATAACATCTTAAGTCACATCAGAAATGCACCCATGTGGCTGAGTGGTGGGTGGCACAGCAGCAGGTGGGGCGTGACTCCATTACACTACAGAAGGTGGTCAGGTCACAAGTGCTTGCTAAGGCAGGGTCCTGAAAGGCTTGGAAGGCAAACTTGAGGGATAACAGGCAGGTTCTACATCTGACAGAGCATGGGATAAGTGGGTGGATGTGCTTGTCAGAACTGATGGAACTGGACACAAGATCTGTGCATCTCACTGGACACACATTACACGTCAACAACTAACTAAACGCAGTTCATTTTCTACTTTGAAAATCTTGGGACCAAGCTTTCAGCAACAAATCTGGCAACCCAGATGGGACCCGCAATCAGCCCAGCTCCAGCTTTCTTGGGCAGGCCTGGCTCTCCAAGAAACCCCACTTCAATGTTGAGGATTCTTGGTGCTGGTGAACTTGTTGAGAGCCAACTGCAGGAGAATTAGGAGATGGTACAGTTTGCTCCATCACAGTCCACTTTGAGAAAAAGGAAACTGAACTCAGAAAAATTGTGACACCTTTTGCCATTTGACTGGTGAAACTGGCTTGCTGGGTGTTTAAAACCAAAAACTTGGAGATCAAAGTCAAGGAAACAAGGGCCAAGGAAAAAGCAGCTAACATTTTGGCCACTGCCCTCTAAGGTCAGCCAGGATACAGAGAATGACAGAACCCCTCTCTAGGCCCTGCAACTCTAGCGAGTCACCCCATCTGCTGATCAGGGAGATAGAGAGGACCCTAGAAAACAGAAAGCCAACCAGTGCATTCTGCGAAGAGGTGGGTTATTGGAGACAGAAATGCCCCTGATACTTCCAGGAGAAGCCACATATGATCAACCAGACCCCAACCCATCCTGGCAAGTGGTACCACTGGTAGAGGAAAGCTAAAGAAGTCAAGAGGCTTCACACATCTCCAATAATGATCTCTGAGGATTCTTGGCTGACTTTTTTTTTTTTTTAATATTTATTTTTTGGTTGTAGGTGGACAGAATATATTTTATTTTTATGTGGTGCTGAGGATCAAACCCAGTGCCTCACGCGTGCTAGGCGAGCACGCTACCACTGCACCATAACCCCAGTCCCCTTGGCTGACTCTTAAGAGTAGATAGGAACAGGTCAGTTTTGACCAACTTGGTCTTAAACACCTGGCAGGAGAGTATAGCCTAAAAGCACAGTAGACATTTGAAAGGAAAAACAATTTTTTTTTAATGTAACTTAAGATGTACACTGTGTCAGCCCTACCAAAAGTAAGTAAAGCTGGAGGCTATAAAGGAAGGGTTCTTGTGTGAGAGTGCCTAATAATGACCACAAGAGTAGCAAATTTGTCCTGAGTTAATTTGAGTCTGATTTCATGGACCTACATATCTTCCTAACCTCCTACATTGATGAACTTGATCTGTTTTTAACTGATAAGATTATGGGTTACTGTCCTCATGGCTTTCAGAGACTAGCTGAAACACTAATCGTTTTATGCTAATTACTCACAAAAAAAATGTAATACTTTACTGTCTTTATTATTGTCCTAGCGGATCCCTGCCCTCTGTATGCCTTGTCCAGTCACCTGCCATCTGCCACCGTGGACCTCTGAACTGCTCTGATGCTTAATGCCCTTAATTGTCTACTCCCCACCTGACAGAGAACAAGGACTTTGGGCTACTTCCCCTGCCCCCTTTCAGCAGAAAGGAATTTGGAGATGTCATTGCCCATTTTTCCATAGAAATGTAATGTAGAAATTGACAGTGGGGAAATGTAACAGGGTCCACTTTATTTTTTAAATGGACACATTTCTTTCTCTTCCTCTCTCCTTTCTTCCCCATCCTCCACAGAGTTATCTGTCCCCAAGAACACACACCCACCATGACAAAGTAATCCAGACTTTGGGGATAATCTCAGAAAATCTCAGAAATGACTGTCTCCCAAATTAACAAGTGAGTTAGAACTCCAACAGAGAACATGTGGAATATAGCTTTTGAGTCACCTCTTTAAAAGCCCCCTGTTCCTGTTGATGGGCAGAATCACAGCCTTTGAGACAGAAAAAGCAATAAATCTTTTCTTTTTCTCAAAAAAAAGAAAGAAAGAAAGAAAGAAAGATAGATAGATAGATCTCATTAGGGCCAAAAAGCTAAATCCCTACAAGGCAACAAAAAATCTGGAGAGAATTTAAATTGTACCATGTGTCTTTTCACAATTCTTACTTTCCTTAGAAGAATTGGCTTCAATGAAGAAACAATCCCTCAGGCCACTGTAACTAAATAAGTAACCCAGGAAGGTAACTGTATGGATCAAATCAGTTTTGGCCAATCAGTAAGGCATTGGGAACTGGCAAGACAATCCTGTAAAGAGCTACACACAGAAAGTAACCGAGGCTCCAGGCAGCTCTGGCTGAAATAGGAAATAGGCCAGGTGGCTGTCAGCTTGTTTCTCACAGTGCTGACCATGCTGAACGTAGCACCCACCTGGGTACTGCTGTCATCTTCACAGTAACCAGAGCAGCCAATGTGAAAGAACTGCCCGGAACCAGTGAACTGGCCCTCTTGATCTAAAATTCCATCTTCTGCTTTGACGGAAAACCAATGCTTCCAGCCACTTGATGGGCTATAAAGGAAATATTCTAGTCCACTGTGATGTGCTCTTGTTGCCACCAGAGCAGGGCTGGACCACTGGGGCCTATCCACCCTAAGGATGCCAAAACCTCAGTGATACCATGGCAAGAGGTTGTTCTTTCAACTGATAAATCCAAGTTAACAGGGAGAACAAACAGGAGGCAGGGAGGGGGTTGGGGAGGTGCCTTTGGCACGCAGTGATGCTACCTGTGGACCAGGTGGCTGCCTGTCAAGATGTTTGCTTACTTGGCTTTGGGAAGAATATTGGGAGCAGGATGTGTGTCTGGAAAAGAAAATCCAGATTTCATTTCCTTCCATGAGCTCCTAAAAATAAAGCAGCCATTAATCCTGGCCCACCACAAACTATTGGTCAGTGGCTCTTAGCAAGAAAACAGGATGAGGTGCACGGTGAAACTTCCTCCCGGCCTTGTCCGCCCTTTCCCAGGTCAAAACCACGGGGAAGAGCTGGGGCTGAGGGCAGAGCGCACACGACTTCGCACGTGAGGCCCCGGGTTCAACACCCAGCACCACAAAAACAAAACAAAACCGCGAAGAAGCCTCCCGTTTCCGCCTCCCCCGTGTACAACACCAAGGCACAAACGAAAACAAAAGGCCCCTGACGCCTCCGAACTCGACAGGACTCTGCAGGTCCGAACGCACGGGACGCGGGCGCCTCCACACCCCTCGGCCCAAGCTGCACGGCGGGGCGCTGACCGCACTACCGGGCGCCCCGGAACGAGGGCCGCCCCCGCCCGCTGCAGGGCGCCTCCGCGCAGAACCTCCGGCCCCGCGTCGGTCCCCGCCGCGCTCGCTCCGGGCTCCGGGCCAGGCGGCGGCGGTCCGCGGGACAGGGGCACGGCCCGCTAGGCGCCAGGCGGACCGCAACAACCCCCACCTCCCGGCCTTTGTCCGGCCCGCCGCCCCCTCCGGCCCCAGCCCCAGACCCTCACTCACCCCGCGCCCCCGGGTTTCTCTTTCGTACCCCCCGCCCTGAGGACAGCCCCGCCGCGCCCCCTGGGACTTGTAGTCTCTCCTCCGTCCCCCGCCCCGGCGCAGACGGGTGAGGCTTCCCGCTAAGACTACAACGCCCAGCGGCCCTAGCGAGAGCCCACCTTCCAGGTGGATCCGGCCAGAATTCTCGCGAGGCTGACGGAATGCGCGCCGAGCACTGTGGGAAGTGTAGTCCAGACGGCTGGGTCACGAGCGGGCGAAGAAGGACGATATTCCCCAGGATCCAGCGCGTGGCGGCCGTCTTGGGTGTTGCTAGGAGACGTGCCCCGGGAGGCCGACGCCTCCTGCAGCCGCCTCTGGGGTCCACCCCGTCTCTGGTCCCTGGTGGATGCCCCCTCGAAATCGTGACCCCAAGGCGAGGCACCACGGCCTTGGGACATTTTCCTGGCTCCTGCGGGCCACTGAGCTGAGCTCCGGGGCACACGCCGGGAGCGTGCCGAGGGCCGCGCCTGCAGGCCTAGATTGAACCCTGCAGCGGTGTCTGCTGCTGACCACCTTGTCGCCCACCCTGGCCACGGTGGAGACCGCGGCGGAGCAGCGCGCTCCGGCTTCCCGGGGCGTGGTTGTCCTCGCGGGCAGCGCCAGGAAAGGACACGAAGGCCCGGAGGCTGTCCGAGGGGGAGCGGGGTGGAGGCCTGGGTGGGTTGGCCGGCCGCACCCAGGCGTGGAGCTGCCGCGCCAGCATGTGCCCGCCCTGGAGAGGTTGGGGACCTTGGCCGGGACGACCGGGAAGGACCCAGCCCTCCACCGCTCTCGCGCACTCCTCTCTTGCATGAATAGGTGGTGTCTGAGCTGGTGGAGCGGGTCCAGCGGGGCGGAATTCTCAGCCCACTTGTATTCGCTTCCGTGGACTCTACCTCATCCCAGTGGCTCCGGAGACTCAGGGATGGGGGCGCTGTGGTGCTTCCCACGGCCAGCCCTGACCACAGGGATCTAGGGTGGCAGGACTGGCATCCTGGACTGGCCTCCCAATAGGATGGGAGTTCTGATGTGTGGTCTCTGACTCTGCCTCAGAGCTGCCCCAGAAAGAAGGTGTGTGCAGCCCCCAGGTGTTTTAGCAAATATTTGTAAAGGTTCTCCTTGAAAAGATCATTTGTGTGTATGCTAATCAAAGGCTTGGATCACTGTCCCTGGGATACCTTTCCTGACCCAGGGGTGGGCACATGGGACTCAGGGGCCGCAGGAGGCTCGTCCTACTCCTCCCAGCTCTCTCAGCCTGGCAGCCTCTTTCCTAGCCAACCTCTGCCCAGTGGCTGTCCAGCATTAGCCCTGAGGTTGGCTCTCCCCTTTGTGGAAGCCACTTCAGGACTTTTGTCCCAAGTTTGAACATGTAGAGATTTCTGTGGAAACAGAGCTCTAGCTCTACACTGAGAGGATGTTTTCTAAGCAGGAGTATCAGGCACCAGAGAGATAATCGTGTTGGTGTCCTCTTTAGTCTCCCAGGGTGCCCCTCAGGGCCTGGGAGCAGTTGTCGTCATCTGTCTCCAAGTATGATCCTGGACATGGCTACAAGTGCTTCTGGCCACCAGTGCTTAGGCGAGTGTACCAGAATCGGGATTCCCTGAAGACTGTGGATTTTGGAACAGTACAGCTTCTGATGGTGACAGTGAAACCTGCCTGGGGACAGGGTTGCTCAGGTGCACCGTCTGGTCAAGAGGAACTGTCCACCGAAACTGGCCTTGGTGGACTGTGGGAAGAACACAGCCCACCTCCGCCCCTGGGAAGCCAGGCTGCACGGCAGGGATTTTGCTGTCTGCAGGGGTTTCTTTGGGTCCTGCACCTGTCCTGTTTTCTGAGGACCAGTGGACACCAAGGCTGCGTCTCAGGGTTGTGGCTTTCTTTGTTTTCAGCCCCTGTTCCCCCGTCCCCTCCCCATTCTTTCTTCCACTCTTTTGCTTATTCATATATATTTGTACCAGGGATGGAACTCGGGCACTCGACCCCTGAGCCACACCCCCAGCCCTAGTTTGTGTTTTACGTAGAGACAGGGTCTCACTGAGTTGCTTAGCACCTCGCCATTGCTGAGGCTGGCTTTGAACTCGTGATTCTCCTGTCTCAGCCTCCCAAAGTGCTGGGACTACAGGTGTGCTTATTCATATTTGACTGGTGCTTTGTACATATGCATAAAGCTGGAATTTTCTGTGGTGTATTTATATGTGTAATTTATATGGTTTTGTTAACTGCATACCACATTCCCTCCCCTTTCCCCTCCCTTCTCTTCCCTCTCTGTCTTCTACTCCACTGATCTTCCCTTTATTATTTCTTTTTTTTATATATATTTTTTTAGTTGTAGGTGGACACAATGTCTTTGTTTTATTGCTTTGTATGTGGTGCTGAGGATCGAACCCAGGGCCTCACGCATGCGAGGCAAGCGCTCTACCACTGAGCTACAATCCCAGCCCCCCTTTATTATTTCTAATCCCTTTCTTCTTCCTCTATTTTTCTCTAGCTTCCACTTATGAGAGAAAACATCAGCCCTAGGGTAGAGCACCCCTGGGTTCAACCCCCACACTCTTGGATGAGTTCTTGCTTAGGTTGTGTGTCTGGGTGGGAGGGCCACATCAGGATATTTGGGAGGCTAGCTGAACATTGGCAAGGCCAGGTGGACATAAAGTCAGCTGTACCTTCTGGTTTTTTTTTGTTTTTTTTTTTTGGTACCAGGGATTGAACTCAGGGGCACTCAACCACTGAGCCACATCCCCAGCCCTATTTTGTGTTTTATGTAGAGACAGGGTCTCACTGAGTTCCTTAGCGCCTTGCCGTTGCTGAGGCTGGCTTTGAACTCGCGATTCTCCTGTCTCAGCCTCCCTAAGTGCTGGGATTACAAGCGTGAGCCACCACGCCCGGCTCCTTCTATCTTGATGTCTCCAATACCCAGCGCCCCTGCAGCCTCTACTGGGACACCTGGTTGGTGCCCCATGCCCCACACATCCAGATGGAGCCCTGATCCATGGCTGAGAGTTTTGTTTTTGTTTTCAGTCAAGATGGTGGATTTTGTAAAATGCTCTTCCTGCTCATTTATTGAAGTCCTGTGCTTCTCTCCCACTTGTCCTCTGGTGGACGTGTTGATCTCTCCGAGGCGAGGCTGGCTTCACACCCTGGGCTGGTGTGCTGTCCTCTTTATGTATTGCTATGTACACTTTTCAAAAACTTTCCAAATAATGATTATTTTGTTAAGAATCTTTGTATTGAATCAGGTACAGTGGCACACGCCTATGACCTCAGTACCTTGAGAGGCTGAGGCAGGAGCATGGCAAATTCGAGACCAGCCTGGGCAGCTTGGGGAGACTGTCTCAGAATTTAAAAAGGGCTGTTTATAGCTCAGAGTGCTCCTGGTTCAATCTCCAGTACTAAAATAATGAATAAATCAATAGATAAAGAATTTTAGTATCTATGTTCAAGAGATATTTTTCTGTTTTTCTTTTCTCATGATGTCCTTGTTTGGTTTTTTGTTTGTTTTTGTTTTTGTTTTTGTTTTTGTTTTAGTTGTAGATGGTCAGATATCTTTATTTTATTCATTTGTATGTGGTGCTGAGGATCGAACCCAGTGCCTCACGCATGCGAAGCAGGCCCTCTACCACTGAGCCACAATCTCAGCCCTGTCCTTGTTTGGTTTTGTTACTAAGGCAGTGATGCCTTTGGGGAACAAGTTGGGCATTCTGTCCTCCTCTTGGACTTTCTGCATGAGTTGGTAGAGAATTGGTGCCGTCCTTTCCTTAAATGTTCAGCAGACTGTCTGGACCTGGAGTGCCCCTTGTGAGGAGGTTCCTGACCATAGGTCCTGTGTCTTTAGTGCAGGCATTTGGGTGTTGTTGTTGTTGGCTCTGGCCACTTCCTGCAGGCTACCAGACACTGCGACCTCCACTACTAGTGCTGTGTGAGCTTTGTTCTAGGGCGTGCTAAAGGAGAGTGGAGACTGCCTGAGCTTCTGGGTGTCTTGGCTTTATTTGTGTCCTGGAGCAGGCTTTCTAGGGTTGGCTATCGCTGACCACCAAGGCAAAGCCCTTCTGAATTTTTTAATTCCCACAAATTCTGGGGTTTTCCAATCTCTGGGGACGGTGCCTCCCAGCAGGCTTGAGCTTCAGGCCTGGTTCCTTCCCTGCCTCACGGGATGTCTGCATATGCATGAGACTGTGGGCCCTGCTGCTCTGTAGGGCCCTGCTGACCTGGGACCTCTCTGCACCTCTCTCCTCTCTGCTGCTCTGTTCTGTGGACTTTGGCCCCATTGGTCTCCAAGACCCTCAGCTCCATAGCACCTGGGGGCCCTTGCTGCACCCTTGTGGCAGTGAGTGGGTGGCAGGAGGGCCGCACTGGGGGTTTGCAAAGCTGTTCAGATCCTCAAGGGCAGAAGCTCTGCCTCCAGTCTGGGTTTCAGCCGTTGAGGCAGGAGGGCAGCTCTGGTCCCTGTGACCATCTTGGCCAGAAGCAGAAGTGTACTCCCACAGTTATTGTTACCTCCAGCCCCAGGCCAGCTCCCCTTGCAGTAGGGCAGTGGTCACCTCCATTTCCTAGAACACCGTGGCCGCACGGGCTCTTTTTTAGTCTCCAGCTAGTTATTAAGTCTTGGTTTACTGCTGTGTTGAGCTTGCCTGTTCTGAGGCCCCTGCCAAGACGCACACTTGCTGGGGCCTGGCACCAGGACACATTCTGAGCCTGAGAGGACACATTCTGAGCCACGTTTGCCCCGCAGATGGAGCCCTGTGCGGCCTTGTCACATGAGGGCATGGTCTGGGGCACGCGTGCACCCTTCCTGGCACCCTGGGTGTCCTCTGTTCCATGTTCCTCTGGGCTGGGAGCTTTAGTTGTCCTCCGGGGTACAACGTGTGTTCCCTGGCCAGGTCACTGGCTTTACTTTCTCTGGAGGGAGCCCGACTCCCAGCAGTCTCCAGAGAAAGAGGTGCTGGCCCACCTGGGGACGCAGTCTGAAGGCCCCGCGCCTCCTCCCCAGGTGTGGGATGATCCCTCTGGGTCCCCAGGCCCTGGGCATGGCCTTCGTCTCTCTGCTAAGCCCTTCAGACCCTCCCCCCCCATCTAAAGGTTTGCTATGGCCGTCTGCCTGGCCGGGTGCCTTTTCTGTCTTTCATTCTGGGAATGTGTCTATCTCCGGCTTTCTGAGGTCACCTTGCTGTGGCTCAGATGCTGGGCCTCTTGAATGACTCAGAATGTCCCTGTGTTTGTGTACTGTGTCCTTCTGTTGGCCTTCTCGTTACTGCATGTCCTGCGGTGGTTAGTTCGGGAGCCTCTTGCCTGGGGAGGAGAACTGGCAGTGTGCCCACTTCCTGTCCACAGTCAGAGCTCAGACAGCGGCACCGTCACTGTCACTGTGCAGAGCAGGAGCCTGGAGGCCAGGGCCAGTGACTTTTCAGGGAAGAGGGCAGGGCCCAGGCTGTCAGGCACAGGTCTAGGTGCCTCGGGGTCTCTGGGGAGCCAGGCCATGGGAAAGTCATGCTCACCGTTGAGTTCTGTTCCACCCTCTGTGTTTCCCGTGCACATCACTGTGCCTTTCTAGAACCAGGCAGGAAATGAACAGAGTACAGTGGCCGCGGCCATTATGTGTGAGCTGTGCCAGTGAAGCTGAGTGGGCACCTCCTCCACTGCCCTCCCTGCTGGGGCGTGGGACAGGTGCAGACAGCCGCCATGCCAGGGCTGTGCTTCTGGGGCAGCGTGCCCACCACTGCCCTTGTCACCACCGGGACCACTGGCTACTGCGTCTCAGCAGAGGTACAAGTGCTGGGCACACTGAGAGGCATGAGGCCTGGCCAGCTGCAGTAGAGGCAGCAAGATCCGGACCCAGGGGCCACCGAGCTGGACCAGAGAAGCAGGTCACTCATGCATGCTGCTGGGTGTGAAGTGGCACAGCTGCTTCTCTGAACACATGCTGACCACAGGACCCCTGGCCAAATTCCTGGGCACTTGCCCCTGAGGAGCGAAGGCCGTCTGCTCACAGCAGCTCTGGCAGCCCAGGCTGGGAGCTGTCACAGTGCTCTGGCTGGTGCATCTGCCACAGGAACAGCACAGCCTTGAAAGGGAGCAGTCGCTGTTCAGCACTGTGAAGTGGGGGAGAGAGGCAGAGAAGGTGTGGTGCTGTTGGGTCAGGGATGGGGCAGCAGAGCGAGACCCTCCTGAGGATGGACAGTGTGGGGTAGGGACCTGAGGCACAAGGGGGATGAGAGGATGTGGGCCCATACGAGCCACAGCAATGTCCTGGTGGCAGGATGCCACCCCTAGGGCGGGTTGAGCCCACAGATTCCAGACACCTCTGTGGGTCCCTGAGGCTGTCATTGGGACTGGGCTCGACCTCCTTGGGTCTTTGACTTCTGTCCTTTCTCCTGCAACGAGGCAGTCTGGACAGAGTTTATAGGCCACATAAGACCCTGCACCAGAAAGGAAGGACCAAGGCAGACTCCTGAGAACATCAGGGCCAATCCACCACCAGGTTGCCACCACTGCAGTCCCTCTAGGGCTCCTGGGAGAGGGCTGCATCACCTGCATGTGGTGAGCCCCAGGGGCGGGCGTGCCCAGGCCCGCTGGCTTCTTGCACACAGGAACACAATTATCTGAACTCTGCTCCCAGAGGGTGGTTCTTCCCAGCAGCCCCTGTTCCTTGGCTCCAGGACAGGGCTCCCACGTCCTAGGAAGGCACCTCAGGGCTGACCCAGCTGGGCAGACACTCTGGCAGAGCTCAGTGTGCCACAGGGTACAGGGACCCTTGCCCCTCTCTACAGCCTGAATTGCTGCTGGTCAGGCCTTGGTCCACCCCATCTGCAGGGTCCTGCATCTTCCCACCTGCCCAGAAGGGGCAGGTGGAAGTCCTCAGCTCTTTCCAAACAGGCTGTGAGGGGAGTTCAGTTACCAGCACTACATTGATCACTGTCCTTAGAAGGAGGCCTTAATTGCTGTGTTTACTGCCCGCCTCCTCCTGGTTAGGCCCACGACCCTGACTGCAAGCTGCAGGACTCAGCATCCTTGTGCAGCCACCGGTCCTGTTTCCTCCTGAGAGAGGATGCAGAAGAAAGCAAGTGGGGATCATGACCACAGGTCTTCCTGCTGGTGCCCCAGACTACACCCTACAGGGGACTGTGTCTACCTCTGGTGGGGCCAGGCCGTCTCCAAATGACATCTGCTCTGCAGTGGAGCCAGGGAGCCCCAGAGTTCCAGAGCCCTGGCCGCAGAGTGACCTGGCCAGGAGCCTTGTTTATAAGGGGAGGGGCCATGTGGGGTGAGGACCACCTCACAGCTGCCTCTGGGGATCAGCCACCCTCGCTGCAGCAGCAGAGGCTCTGCCTGCCGCCTCGGTCCTCACCTGGTGGGTGTTGTGAGGCCTCAGCCCAGTCCTCCGCTTTGGCTTCACTGGGCTTCAAACCCAAACTAGAGACTCTCAGGGATTTAGGGTCATGGGTCAGCCGTTGGGGCTACTGGGCAGATGTGGGTCTCCGGGGAAGATGGTCCTGAGCTGGCCTGCAGGTGGCGCCCCTCTCCAGCAGGCCTCTGGCTAGACCGGGCCCTTACTCCAAGTGGGTGGTCAGAAGCCAAGGAGGATGTCAGGCAGAGTAGCCTGGGCCCTTTCCAGGGGCTTCCCTAAGGTGCAGCCTGAGGCAGCCTCTTCCCTGGACCACACTGGGTGAGGACCTGGTTCAAGGCAATAAGCCCGGACTGGACCAAGCGAGTGCACACTGGAGCCATTTTTTGGATATCAAGTCGAACACTGAAAAGACTGGTTGAGGGTGTCAAGGCTGCTGCCCAGTGGGCCCTGGGCAGGAGCAGGGGCTGCAAAGGGGCCCATCCTTGGAGACTTCCCTCCGGTCCGTGGCAGGGGCTGTGCACGGCGCATCTCTGTGAATCAAGTGAAAATCGGTGTGGATCTGGCTGTGTGCTGTCACCCACCATCACCAGTCCATCAGCAACAATGGCCTCCAGGACCCATCAGCAAACAGAACAAGGGGCCAGGACCTGAATGAGGCAGCCACTGGTCCCCTCCCCACGCCCACAAGGGGCCTGTAGGACAAGCAGCCAGTTGTTCAAGATGGGGCCTCTCTCTGAGGTTCACCTGGGGCCAGCCCCAGGGCAGCCAGTAAAGGCCCATGCAGGAGCAGGGAGGCAGCCTCCGCCTGAGACTCAGTCATGGCAACCATGTCCCCACGGCCGCAACCTCCCTCAACAGGGCCACTTGGGTCCAGAAACAGGCTGGGGCCACTTGCTATGCAGCCACAGGCAGCAGCACAGGATGCCACATGAACTCAGGTGGGGTGCTGACGTGGCTGCTGCTCCGGGGCCCTCTCCCTGCGTCCTTCACCTGCTGGCAGGGCTACCCTCAGTGTCCTTCCCATGGGGATTCACCTTTGCGGGTGCTGGCCAGTGCTCAGAGGGTCTGCCCAGCCTCTGGAGTCTTTGTGGCTGCACGTTGGGGGCCCCAACCTCAGTGAGTTGGAGAAGCTGCTGAGGGAGACCCCAGGTAGGGCTCCTCCCTCCCCTGCCTCCCACCCCCATGGCTCAGCCATCTGGGTCTCTGTGACACTGTCATAAGATCCTCTGACTTTAGGCCCATTCAGTACCTAACCCTGAGCACCAAGCCCCACCCTGGACAAATATTCATTGGCAAATACAGGCTTGCCAGGACAAAGGCCACAGGCGGGTGGCTTCTCAGCCCCTGCAGCTCAGCAGCCCCTGCAGCAGCCAGGGCCCTGGGGCTTATGAGTGTGGGAAGGAGGGAGGACAAGGTCAGGAAGCAGAGCGGTGTGGGCCAAAGGGCCACAGGAAAGGAGCTGGGGCTGCAGGCCCCTTGAGAGGACACCAGAATGCTGGCCATGGGGGCTGGTCGGGGCCAGGCCAGCACAGAGCCTGATGTCTGTGCCACCTGCCAGCCTAGTCTCTGTTCTGAGGAGCAGTTGGGGAGCACCTGAGCACAGGCAGCCCTGGTCTGGGAAGATGCTCAAGATGCCAAGGGCAGTGCTCCATGAGGCCTGAGACGGGGCAGCTCCTGGCCAACTGGGCAGAAGTTCTGGCTGCCTGCAGCTCCTTGACCCTTAGCCATCCCCATGGTGCAGCTGAGGGACCTTGGAGCTCTGGGTGCTGTGGGCCCAGCAGGCCCTCTGCCCCTCAGGACCGGGGGTCATGTGTCTGCCCCTGGGCTCTCCTGGCAGCCGTGCTCTCAGGTCTTGCTTACCTGAAGGTCAGCAGCGGTGCTTCCGGCGGAGGACCCAGCCACAGATCCCAAAGATGGAAAGGGACTGCCCCAGTCACATCCAACTCTCCCTGTCCCCAGGGGTCAGCCCAGGCCTGTGGGGATGTACCCTTGGCCCAGCCTCTGTCCTCCAGCCTTGGAGTCCTCAGCAAGCACACAGGCTTTGAGGTGGGGCCTGGAGTTAAGCGACTTGGGGGTGGAGGGCCAGCACCACGGGGAAGGATGGGACCCTGTCCTTCCCAATGCCCTGCAGAAGCAGCTTCCAGCAGAGGCCTGTTTCTGGTGGAAGCTGCCCCTTGAGGAGGGCCAGGAGGGTCCCCAGAGCAGCGTGAAGCTCTGGCTTCTAATTAGCCAGAGCACATTAACAGCCTGGAACCGCTCCTCAAGTCACCTGCAGTCGGTCTGGGGCTCATGGGGAGACTGGAGGCAGGCAGAAGCCAAGGAATCCCACAGGGCAGGGGCTAGGGCCCCTCACAGCTCCCACTGGCAGCAGAGGCTGCTGGCTGCCCGGGAGTGCTCGCAGCCCATCATAGTCCATGTCCTGAGAGTGCAACCCCCAGCCTCCAGGGGCTGCTTCTGGCCCGATGTGGGCCCAGCACCAGGGCCACCTGTGAGGCAGAGGTGGCCACTGGCCCTGCTCCCCCAGAAGCCAATGTGAGTGCCCCTGTGGTGACCACATCACACCCCACCCCCTGGCCATTAAGCCATCAGTGAACAGGCATGACAAGGTGGGAGGGTCTCTCAGCACAACCTGCACACAGAGGACAGGCTCCAGACCCTGTACCTGCTTCTGCCAACACACAGAAGGAGGTCTGCAAGGAGACACACCGCAGCAGTCCCTCCACGCCAGGGAGGGGCTCTCAGTCGGCAGTGGGTTGCCCCGACTTGGACTTTTGGACTCTGCTGGTCCTGGCCTGGCCCCAGTGGCTGCCGCTCGGGCAGGTTGGTGGGCAGGGAGGTGGGGCGTGTGAGACACACTATGCAAACACAAGCACCCGTGTCCCCTGCTGCCGCGCACCCTGTGGACATGGGCAGGTCCAACCTGGGTGCTGGATGTTCTCTGCAGCTGAAGGGCCCCCAGTTGATGTGGCCCTTCCACGCCCTGGGCATCTGAAGTCACTGCGAGCAGGAAGCCATCCCAGTTGGCAGGATGGAGAGCTGGATGCGGCACAGGGCTACCAGGCCCCAAATCAGGCCTGTCCAGGGAGCATCCTCCACCTCTGCCCCCAGCAGCAGGATGCCCTGCTTGGGGATGGTGCTATAACTCCACACACGGCCCCTCCAGCCTTGTCTGACCTGGCCCCACTGCCCACTTCTCCCAGTTGGGATGCCCCAGCTGCCCCAGCTCTTGGGCATGCTGTGGCTCCCCGCCATACCTGCCCCAGCCTTTCCCTCACTGGCCCACCCTGTCCTCTTCCTTCCTGGGGCTGTGGCCCCTGCTGCTGCCCTTCTTGGGACCACCATCCTCCTTTTCTTGTTCAGTGCACGGGTCACCCCACTTGACACCATCTCTCCAGACCTGGCACTCATCCCTCGCTGTGCCAGCCAAGTGCCTGTTTCTAACCAACTGAGCTAAAGCTCGGGCACCACCTGGGCTTGCTGCCCCCTGCAGCTTCAGCGTCCCCAGGAAAAGGCCTGGGCCTTGCCCTGGGAGGTTTACTCTTCTTTCAGGTCTGTAACGGGGGGCTCTCGGGCACCTCGCAGCAGTTTCGATGCTGGAATAAGATTTACTGTACTGGCTAGATGCTTGTTTCTCTTGGCGATGGGTGTTTCCAGGGGTGACTCCCCAGGGGCCTCCCAGGAAGGTTGGTGAGTGCCAGGGGCCCTAATGCTTGGGTCTTTAAATACCTATGGGTCAAAAGGTCAGCATTTTCCTGTTGTATTTCCCACTGTAAGGACCAGGTAACATTCCCCACCCGCATGTCCTGGCTTCCTGAAATGGGCCTCTCTGCGCTCTCTGTCTCTTTCCTGAGGACACAGACGTTTCTAGGTGCCAAGAGAACTCACATACCACCAAATGATGACTAAAAAAATTGCTTTGAGGACTGCCCCCCAGCAGCTTCTCAAGTTCCCAGGGCTTCACAATGTCCCCAATGTCAGGGAGGGACCACCCTGCCTGCTGCACCCTCCTGCTGCACCCAACTGCAGAAAGGAGCACAGGGTCTGGCTCCAGCTCCTCTCGGCAACCGTCAAAGGCAGCAGCATATTAAAAATCATTCTCAGCCAGGCGCGGTGGCCACGCCTGTAATCCCTGCACTTAGGGAGGCTGAGACAGGAGAATTGCGAGTTCAAAGCCAGCCTCAGCAATGGCAAGGCGCTAAGCAACTCAGTGAGACCCTGTCTCTACATAAAACACAAAATAGGGCTGGGGATGTGGCTCAGTGGTTGAGTGCCCCTGAGTTCAATCCCCAGTACCCCCCCCCCAAAAAAAATCACTCACTGTGGTCAAATGACTCTGTCCTAGGAAGGCAAGGAAGGTTTGATGGGTAAAAGCAAATAATCTGGTTATTGCAATTGATGCAGAAAAAGCTGTTAATAAATTTCAAAATCTATTTATGTTTTTTAAAAAAGAATTCCTGGAAAACCAGGGGTGGGAGGGAAGTTCACTCCCACTATTAGGTCTATGACCCTGAACACAGCAGCAAACATCACTGAATGGAGACATGCATGTTTCTCTTAAAGGACCAGCCCAGCTCTGAGGCGCCCAGCCGTGGCTGTTGCTCAGCAGAGCCCTGGAGGTGGTAGTCCACAACCAGGAGAGTAATTCAAGAGAAGTCAGGCTCTGCAGAGTGGAGATGAAATCACACTATGTGCAGGCAACCGTTGCTCTATGATGAAGATGGCAGGAAAACCATCAGGACGAGAGGTCAGCAGGGGCGCAGAGCAAAAGACCAGCCCACAAAGGCCAGTGGGAACCCTGAGGACCTACCAGCTATGCCTGCCACAAGGTCGAGTCCCATGCCAGTGGGGTCAGAGAGGGTGAGTGGGTACTGGGTGGGGAGGGGAGCCACTGTTTGATGGGGACAGTGTTGGCTTGGGAGGAGGAGAACATCTGCAAACAGACGGCAGCTCGACAAGGTGCTGAGCTTGCTGCACCGAACTGTCCACCTAGAAGTGGTCAACAGGAGCCATGGGTGGGGACAGAGGGTACACTCCCCATCCCAGCAACACAGGAGGCTGAGGCAGCAGGGTCACAAGCTGGAGGCCAGCCTGGGTTACTTAGAGATCCTATCTCAGAATAAAGCCTTTTAAGGGGCTGGAGTGGTGGCTCAGCGGTAGAGTGCTTGCCTCACACCTGTGAGGCCCTGGGTCCCATCCTCAATGCCACATAAAATAAATAAAGGTATTGTGTTCATCCACGAATAAAAACATATTTTAATTAAAAAATAAAACCTTTTTAAAAGGGCTGAGGGTGAGCCGGGCGCGGTGGCTCAAGCCTGTAATCCCAGCACTTAGGGAGGCTGAGACAGGAGAATCGCGAGTTCAAAGCCAGCCTCAGCAACGGCGAGGCACTAAGCAACTCAGTGAGACCCTGTCTCTACATAAAACACAAAAAATAGGGCTGGGGATGTGGCTCAGTGGTCGAGTACCCCTGAGTTCAACTCCCAGTACCAAAAAAAAAAAAAAGGGCTGAGGGTGTAGCTCAGTGGTAAAGCAACTCGGTTCACTCCTCAGTACCTCCCCCCAAAAAGTCAACATGGTAAATATTGTTATGCACATTTTTCCACAATAAAAATATCAATAGTATTAAATAAGTAAGGCACAACATGTCACTTAAGGTGGGATTTCGTTTATAGATGTCATAATGACTTGAATCTGCAGAGACACTGGCAGGGGCTGCCAGGCTGGGAGGTCTGGGCCTCCTTGGCGTGACAAGCTGTTACGGAAGCAGATGAGGCTGCTCAGGGTTGTGATGGGAGTAAATGCCTGAAATGTACTTCAAATTGGTTAATTTTATGTTAGGTAAATTTCACCTCGGTTTTTTTAAATGATAAGAAAACTTTAATAGTATTGCTTAACACCAGTAATAACCAATTAGCAGACAATAGAATTCCTAAGAGCAAGGAAAGCTATGAATTAATGTACTTTAGAATGCTGTCTACCAAGAGCTTCAAAACAAAGGTGCCCCAGCCAGGCAGAGGCACCAGCTTTTGGGGGGTCAGCACCAGCCAGAGACCAGTCCCACCCATCCCACCTGCAGCCCCACACTCTTCAGGAACTAGACCAATTCACACTAAAATTTATGGAAGAAAAGGTATGGGTAGCTAATGAACCTCAAGAGAGAGAGAGGGACTGGCCCTTGCAGACACCGGGGGCCCAGCAAAGCAATTGCAGAAGCAGGCACTCAGCCCAAGGGCCAGAATCAAGCCTGGACAGAGACCCTTGTGCCCGTGACATACACTTACAGCCCCATGGGACAGCAGGACGGGAGTTTGCCAGACGATGTCGGGAAACAGGCTCACTGTGCGGACAAGATAAAGCTGGCTCTCCCCGTGCCAGCAGCCTTGAGGAAGGCTGCCACATGAGGCCTGGGGTAGTGACTGTGACAGGGCGGGAAGGGCGCCATGCCCAGAGCCGCATGTGCACAGACCACAGGTCACGTCAGCACCTCAGCTCTTCTCCAGTAAGGTGCTGTGGCAGGATGGCGGCGACGCTCAGTGTGAGCCGATTGGGTGTGTGGACCAGTGGGTCCTCGGCCCCACAGCAATGCCACATGAATGGCCTCTTCCAGAAGGAGAGACCCTGAACCTGGGGGTCCCACCTGTAGCCCGGTCACTCAGCAATTCCGGAAGCAGTGGGGCTTCCCTCACCAGCAGAGCCAGTGTTTGTGTGGGGCCTGTGTGGGGTGCAGACAAGCAGTGTGATGGACCCCGCAGACTGTGTGTAAGGCAGCACCAGTGGCGATGCTGGTGACCAGGGCGTGCAGGGGGCCCACAGCATCCCCATCCATGCAGAGGGGGGGCCAGGGGCACAGGGGCAGCAAGCACCCCCTCCCAAGGTGAGAAGGACAAGGACCTCATCTTCAGCCCGCTGGGTCCACACCCACGCAGGGCAGACCAGCCCGCTGGCTACCGGCTACCAGTTACCATGAAGTGTGCACAGACGGCTCCGGTGTGGGCCTGGCACAGTCCTTACCCAGTGAGCACAGCCCAGGGGTGTGGGGCCTGGGAGGTCCTGGTGCTGAGAGAGGGTCCATGCTGCAGACCCCGGGCCCTGCCCACCTCCACCCTCTGACCCCCTCACAGGGAGTGTGGCTGCATCCAGCAGCTCCAGGGAGGCTGAGCAGTGGCCTCCTGAGGGCCTGCCTGGGCACCTGGGCCCAACTCCCTGTGCGGTGGGACCAATGCTCCTGAATTGTACCCTCACTGCTCTTTTTTGGCACTGGGGGCTCTGGTGGTCCTGGTGGGCTGGACATCCCCCACAAGGGGACTGGAATGGCCATCAGCATGCCTGTGCCCCAGTTAGTGAGATACATGGTCCCTATGAAGGAAAAGTCCAGTTTTCCAGTTCCCTGGGTGACAGTCACTCAGGGCCAGGCTGGCCGGGTTGTTGCCTCTGTCCAGGAGACTGGAGGCCCTTGGGAGCCCCGCACAGTGTCAGCTTTGTTCAGCCGCAGGGCCCTGAGGTCAGCATGGATGCAGCCTCCTACTGGGGCTGAGGCTAAGGGGTAAGGAATGGCCTGCCGCTGGGCCACAGCCTCGGGTGAGAGAGCAGCTGACCCCCCAGCTGGGCTCCCCACGGCAGTCGCTGGCCCTGGAAGCCGGCTACAGGTTGCAGTTGGCTACTGGCTCAGCAGTTCCCAAAATACAAAGCTCTGGAGACGTCACAGGCCTGGACACTGGGTTGGGGTCTAGGGAGGTTGGGGGACACTGTGTCCAGAAACCTGTAGGGACAAACATGTCCACCCTACCAGAAGCACAAACCTGCTCTGGGCCAGGTTGTCCCTCTTGTCCATGACTTCTCCATAGGGATAGGTGTTGTCTTTGAGGGGACAGTCCATGGGCCGGCCAGGGCGGGACATCACTAGGGTCTGCAAGCCCTGTACTGCTTTCCTTCTCTGTTCTTTTTTGTTGTTCTTTTTTCTTTTTCAAGGCAGGCTTCCTCTTGATATCAGGTCTTTACTTTTATTTTTTACTTTTTTTTAAATATTTTTTTTAGCTGTAGATGGACACGATGTCTTTATTTTATTGCTTTGTATGTGGTGCTGAGGATCGAACCCAGGGCCTCACGCATGCGAGGCAAGCGCCCTACCGCTGAGCTACAATCCCAGCCCCAGGTCTTTACTTTTAAATGAAAGCCGTTCGGCATTCCTGTGTAGATGGACACTATACACAAACCTGGTTTTTTCTCAGAGCAGAAGTTAAAAATTATTCAATGCAAAATTCCTGGGCTGTGGAGCAGCAGCCGGTTGTACCAGGCGAAGGTTTCCACCGCATTCCGCCCGCCAGGCCGTGATAAGACCTGCCGGATCCACACTGCCAGGCCGACCACTGCCCACCGGGACCAGGTAGGACTGAGGCTCCTCTGGAGCCGGAGGGGAGTGCCCGGGAGCAGAGTCTGTGTTCCTGAACAGCCTGAAACCCCCATCCTTGGAAGTTTTCCCTCCTGGCCCTGTGATGTCCTGGGGGAGCTCTGTTTTCCAGGGCGGTAGGGGCCTGGGGCGTTCAGCCAGTGAACATGGGCTCAGCCATGTGGGAGGCCGGAGCCTGCAGGAGGGAGCACCTCCTGGGGGGCTTGCAGGAAGCTGCAGCTTCTGCTGGGTGTTGAGGGTGGGGTGAGGGTTGTGTTGTGATCTGGGGTCATTTGAAAATATCCAGGAGAGCTGAGCCAGGGCTGTGTCCTGGTGCTGAGGGCTGCAGCCTGCAGGAAACTCACAGAAGGCCACACGGTAACACACATGTCCCCTAGAAGTTGGGGTTCTCAGACTTCTGTGATGTTTGTGGGTGTTTTAACCCTTCTGGTGGGAAGAGATGGCCGTGAAGGCCCGATGCTGTCCATCGGGGCCTATTTACGATGTCAGTGCGTGGCCCTCCAGTGCCCAGGAGGAAACCCTATTCCATTGACTGGCTGTGTGTGTCCTGGGAGCCACCCTGCAGGGGTGGGTCTGGACCCCCGGCTTGCCTCACCAAAGCCAAAACTCAGGCCTGAGGGGTCTACCGTATCCCTGGTGCCACAGCGAGCAGCCTGGCCTCCGCCCAGACAGATACCAACCATCGCAGCAGGTGGAAGTGGGACTGGAAGTCGGCGGCTGTCGGGGCAGGCAGGTGGCAATCACCGTCAGGACAGAGCAGAGGTCTCGGCCTTGCCCACCATTCCCTTAACCACAGGCCACCCTCAGCCTCGGAGAGTGCCCACTGCACTGAATCCATTTCCTCTGAGTCGTGTAAGAGACACACATTTCCATAAGGACTGGACAACAGCCTTCCGGCCACCCACATGCCAGGCGAGGCCTCCACTTCCGAGAGTGGGAGACTCGAGGCCCCATGCCGGGACCCAGGATGGCTTCCCAGTGCATCCAGCAAGCTCACCTCGTTCCACCCACACTCTCCTCTCCCCACAGTCACTTCAGCTCAGTGGGAGGGGTGACAGCTGACCGAGAGTAGTTCTCAGAGTTAACTGCCTGCCTTCCTCCTTGCTGGCTTGGTTTTCTCCGAACTCATTCCTGATTCACACCGGGGCCCCGTGCCTCAGTTCCGAGGCCCTGGGCGTTCCTGGGAGGCTGCTCTGGCCAGCTCCGCTGGGCCGGTCGGGAGCAGGGCTGGTGTTGGGAGGTGCCCTGTCTGCATCCTGGGGACTCCCCAGGCCTCCCTCAGTGGGGCTGGACGTCCCTGCTCTTCCTTCCTGGGTAGCTGGAGACCATCTGTTGGTAGCTCCCCAAGAAAGGACTCGGGGACACACATGGCTTTGAAACATGGGGCTCGGGGCTCGGGCTGAGGTGGGGCTGGGCTGGGGTCCAGCTGGTCCTTCTTCCCTGGCTGTGCTACCCAGTCCTCAGTGCTGCAGCGGGCCTCCCGCTCTCATTCCTGGTTCTTGGTGTGAAATGTGGTGTTTGTTTCTTCTCTGAAGTCTTTGGGCCTCGTGTCTGCTCTTCTGACATTTCCTGCACGTGAACCTTCCGGGGGTTGTTTTTTTAATCCCTTCTGCTAGGTGCCCAATGGCTCTTTCCAACCGGAACCTCTGTCCATCCATTCCTGGGAGTATTCCTGAATTACACTTTTAAAGGATCACCTCCCTTCTCTTTTCTGTTTCCCCTCTCAGTGGTGAACATTGAGATTTGGACCTGCTGCTAGGCTCTGTTTTGGGTGTTGGGTCTGAGCATCCTGCAGAGGCCTGCAGTGCCTGGTGGGAGGGAGACTGAGGTGCCCAGGGCGGGCTGGGCAAGTCTGGGGTGTGTCTTTGCTCAAACCACCACAGCAAAACACCACACCCTGGGGACGCACAAGAGCAGTCCACTTCCTCCCAGTCCTGGGGGCCAGAGTAAGGTCAAGGTGTGGGCAGGGCTGCTTCTCCAGGCCTCTCCTCCTGGTGGAGATGGCTCCTGCCTCATCCTCAGAGGCTTTCCCTCCTGCCCATCCCTGGCATCTCTGTGGGTCTCCTCTTCACAAGGACACCAGAGGGACAGGGCTGCTTCAAGGGCCTCATTTACCCTAATCCCCTCTTCAAAGGCCTTCTCCAAACATGCATTCTGAGTTCCCGGGGCTCTGGGCGGGGCTGGACACCACGTGGACAGGTGCCTGGGCCTCCCTGTGAGGCTGCCAGGTGACCCGTGCACAGCACCGCCCTGGCCTCAGTGGAGGTGCCAACTCTGCCCAGCGCCAGCCCTCCGGGGGGAGCGGGAGGACAGCCAGACCCCCTCTCCTTGTGTACACCTCCTCCCTGTTGATCCACCGGTGGCCCTGAGCCCGGCCTGCACAAGCCCAGGGAGGGAGCCCGCAGTTGCCAGCCACTCTGGGCGACCCCTAATGTGGCCCAGGGAATGGGTGGCACAGGTGTTCCCAGGCAGCCTTGCGTCACCCTTTCAAACCATCCCTGCTGACACCACCAATCAGTCCCCCACCAGGAGGGGCTGCTGTGCAGGACATTGCAGTGTGGCCCCAGCAGGCACGGTGGCCTAGCGGGTCCCTGTAGACCCTGGGCACAGTGTGACTTAGGACGCAGAGCTCTCGGCTGGGCCCTGTTGGAGACCAAGCCCTTGTGGTCACAGCCTGTGGAGCCTGCAGGACTCCAGGGTCCACCTCAGGTGCCCAGCACTGGACCACACAGAGACAGTGGGTGGGGCATCCCCACGTGGCTTCTCACACACAGTGCATGCCAGGTGCCCACCTGAGGCGTCCAGGTCTACACTGGCAGAACAGGAAGGGAACTCAGAGGTGGGTGGGTTGGCGGCAAGGGTGGAGCCCGGGAGAGACATGGGTGAGGAGGCATCTGCCGACCAGTGAGGCCTGGGAGGACAGGGTGGAGGCTGGAACCAGGTCTGTGGCAGGCATTGACCACAGTTTGGACCTTGAACTCCCAGTAGCCCACAAGTGCTGGAGAAGCTGCTCTCCATGCTGGTCCCTGAGTTTCATGTCCACACCTGGTCACTCACAACCTTGTGTACACCTCCTCCCTGTCCTGGACTCCTCTCCACCTCACTCTCCTACCCCAGCCTGCCTGCTTGTGCAGCCCAGACCCTCTCTCCTCCCATTGCTGGGGAGCCCCTCACAGACAAGCCTTTGTCCTCTGGGAAGACTCCCCAGCCCCTCTGTCCAGCAGTCTGGGCCTGAGAGGGCTTGTGTGGACGCAGAGCTCTGGGCTTGTTTGGTGGGCGGCGCAGGGTAGACCACAGCAGCCCCTACCCTGCCCCACCTCCTTCCAGATGGGCACATCATGGCTGCATGGTGCACAGCCATTCAGGCGGGGAACAGCTGTGCCAGGCAGGGCTTCTTCCACAGGTACCCAGAGGTCCAGGGGGTGACCAGCTTCCAGGACCCCTCTTGAGCCTTGGACCTCAGGCAGGTCCCATGGCTTCTGAGGGCTTCAACCTCTGCAGCTTGGGGTGCCAGCAAGGCCCCTTCTTGATAATCCCACCTCCTAAGGCGGGTGTCCTGCTGCAGCCTCTGACCACCCCAGGATCACTGTGTTCTCAGCTTCTCCTGCCCCTATGACCACTGCTGACCAGGCTGGAGGCTGCAGGGGGATTCTAGGCAGTGGAGTCCTTGGGCCTGGGTGAGACCATTCCCCTCCCTTTCCTGGGCAGGACTGGAGAGCCTGGCCACCTCCCTCCACAGGGATGGGCCTGGGGCAGTCTGGCTGGGAGGGTGCAGCAGGGCCTGGGGCTTCTGCCACACACCTGCACACTGCCAGGCTCTGCTCAGGCCGTAGCTAGTGACCTTGGGGTACAAGAGAGAGGGGCAGACAGGCAGAAGGGCACTTCTGGGGCTCCCTTGAGCCGGTTCTCTGATGGAAGTGCGGGTGTCCCAAAGGGAATCACTTCAGTCTGTTGGCGGCTCCCTCTGCATGGACGCTGCACAGGGTCCTGCTGCTCACAAGGCTTTTGCATTTTTAAATCAGAAATGGGTCCCTCTGCCTACAGTGGCCAAAACCTGAGTCAGAAAGCAGGGCCTTTGTGGACACGTCTGTGTCCTGTAGGAATGCCGCCTGCCCCTCCTTCTCCTCCACAGAGGGACCTGGGAGGGCACACAGGGGCACCAAGCCCTAAAGGAGTGACTTATCAGCTGGGCCTGTAGTTCCAGTGACTCAGAAAGCTGAGGCAGGAGATCACAAGTTCAAGGCCAGCTTCAGCAACTCAGCAAGACCCTTTCTCAAAATAAATAACAAGAAAGCTGGGGATGTGGCTCAGTAGTAGTGACCCTGGGTTCAGTCCCCAGTACTGCGCGCCCCCCCAAAAAAGAGTGAACAATCCACCAGTCTGAGCACCCTGGGGGCCAGGCTGGGAGCTGCTGCAACCTGGGGCCTCTGAGGTGGGGGGGAAAGGTGGGGAGAGCTCTGAGAAATAGGTGGGGGGACCATTGGGGGTGCAGGTGCATTGTAAGGTGGTGAGCAGAGGGTGTCAGGCCTGTCCTTGTCTGGAGGAAGGTCCTGGGGTCCACACAGGAGCATGTGCCGGGAGGGCAGAGGTTCTGTTTCAGGTATGGTGTCACCCCCACAGCCTCTAGGCCCTGCAGGCAGGTGTCCACTGATTTGGTCCATCCTGCCACTCTCGAACAACAAAGGGGCAGAGAGCAGGTAGCTGCTGAGCAGCTGCACCAGGGCAGGCTGTGGGCAATGGGCCCATATTCTGGGGGCCCTGGGCCTTGGGCTGGACCTCCCTAGTCAGGGGCTGATGAGAGATCCCAGGACTGGGGAGACTATGGTGGCTTGCTCGGATGGTCCCCTTAAAAACCTGCAGGGAGCCAGGCATGGTGGCACAAGCCTGTAATCCCAGCACTTAGGGAGGCTGGGACAGGAGAATCCGAGTTCAAAGCCAGCCTCAGCAACAGTGAGGTGCTAAGCAACTCAGTGAGACCCTGTCTCTACATAAACAAACAAACAAACAAGCAAAACCTGCAGGGAAAGTGGGGTCCAGACTACTAAAGCCCTTAAAATTCTCTAGGGTGAGGTAGGAGTAGGAGCAGCCACTGAGCTGGGCCCACGACTGGGGCATCTGACCCTGCCCTGGTGACCCCACTGCTGGCAACAGGGCAGGCTAGGCTCCTGGGTGGGTTCGCCTTCATTTGTGAGGGGTTAATTGGGCACAGGTGCGATCTCAGATCTCAGGCAAACAAAGGTGCGGTCCCCAGGCCGCCCAGGGCCCTTCCCGCACCGCGTTGCCCGGGGCCTGGTGTAAAAGAGATCTTCTGGAGGCCCGACAGTTTTCCGAGTTGTGGACATGGGGGGAACCCCAGGACCCCGTGGTCGCGGCCAGCAAGGGCAAATGGGCTGGCCCAGGTCAGGAAGGGACAGAGAGGCTGCCCTCACCTGGGCCCGCGTGCGCACCTGTTCTTGCCTCCCCAGCCATGCCCTCTCCTTGGTTTTCCCGAGGACAATGGCGTGGGGGTGCCCCGCGGCGGGCCCCCTTCTGCTCCTCTGGGTTCCAGAGCAGGAGGAGCGGTGGGAGGGGAGCGGAGCTCTGGGAGAGGAAACCTGAGCCCCGCCAGGTGCGCGAGACAAAAGCGGCGCCGCCTGGGCCCAGCCGGGGGCGGGTCTCCTCGTTCCCTGGGCGGGTGCACCAGGGCCCAGCCAGTCTCCTGGGCCGGCGCGGTAGCCTCGCCAAGGGCCCAAGAAGGCCGAGTGGCTGGCTGCACGAGGACAGAGCGTCTGACCTCCCAGCCTCTTCTGAGCACGCAGGGCGCACCTGCCGGTTCTGCAGTCTCCTCCGTCTTCAGTGTGGGTTTCCGGGAACAGGGTAGCCGCTTTCAAGGTGCTTCACCGGCAGGAGGGTCCTCGGTCCCCACCAGGCGCCTACACTCTCAGGGTGCGGTCCTCGGACCTCCCCAGCCCTCCCGGTGTCCATGGCTCTGAGTCTGGCTGCTACTCAAGTGGGTTCTCCTGGGGTCTCTTCCACCTCAGGTAGGGGCTTCTTAAAGAGAGGACTTTGTAGCCTCAGGATGTAGCCCAGCCATGACCCTGCCATTCTGTCACCATGGGGCAAGACCCTGCCAACAGCGAGAGTCCTCCCCACTAGCTTCTGGACTGTGGGAAGGGGGGTTCTGGGACGGCTTCCCTACCTGCCTTCCCAGGCACCAGCCTAGCACCCCCAGGCCGAGAGCAGGACCCCTGTTCCCTCTTCTGGGGACTTCACCTCCAGTGTCCTCTCTCTGGGACTCCACACTCTCCCTTCCTGGGTCCTCATGTGTGCCCACATGCACAGACACACACGTGCACACACACACTCAGACCTGCTCGCAGGTGCATGCACACGTGCGATCATACACATGCTCACACACTTGGTAATACATGCTCACACAAATGTTCACGCGTGCATACACAGAGACATGCATGCACAGACATGCTCACGTGTGCGTGCACACACGTCCACATGCATGTGTGTGTGGTCACATACTTGGTCAAATGCACATGTGCACAAAGACATGCTCATACCAGCGTTCACACACGGTCACACGCCTGAGCTCACAGTCACACACCTTCAGACAACCACACCCACACATGCCCCTACACACAAACCCGAGCACAGCCATGTGCTCACCCAGAGGTGGGCACCGCAGCCCCCTGCACTGTGGAGTGCTCTCGGCCCCAGCCTGGCTCCTCCCCTCAGTTCCTGCCCAGCCCACCTCTGGCGCTCCTAGGCTTCCTGCCTGCTGCTGGCCTGGGAAAGTCCTTGGGGCGTGGGAGGGGGCAGGGCAGCCCCACAAACAGAAGCCACAACTTGGCTCTATTCTCAGGGAGGGTCCTCTTGACCTGCCACTGACCTCCCAGGTTGGAGGCTGGACTGAGCATTCCTACCTCATAGGCTGCTCCTCCTCCAGGGCAGGGCTGTGCCTGGAAACCCCCAACCACTCCTCCAGGAAGCCCTCCCTGCAATTCTTTGATCCCTGCACTCAGCTTGTCGGCAACCTGCTGACCTGTCTGGAGGGTGGAGAAGAAGGGGCCAGGGTAGCAACGTGGAGCACCTGAACAAGGCGGGCCAGAGGTGCCGCAGGCATGAGCAGGAAGACCCCTCCCGGAGCCCAGACAGGCTCACCTCACCTGCAACCAGGCTGGGCCTCACTGGTCTAGGCAAAGTTTTCAGGACTGGAAATGTGGTGAATTTTCCAGAAAGCCAAGTATAAACTGAGGCAATTTAAAGGAAGCCTCCTTCATCCTGAGAGTTTATTCATCTCTTAGTGCTAAAACGTCATTTGTGGGAACACTGTGCAGCTCAGTGGTAGAGCACCACCTAGCACCTGGGTTCTGGCCCCAAAACAATAACAGATCATTTGCTTTGTAAAGTGACTGTTAACAGATGGTAGCATTTTGTTTATTTATTTATTTATTTATTTTTTATTTTATTTTTTGTTAGTCAGGGACACTCGACTACTGAGCCACACCCCCAGCCATATTTTTTTTGCATTTTATGTAGAGACAGGGTCTCACTGGGTTGCTTAGCACCTCGCCATTGCTGAGGCTGGCTTTGAACATGGGATTCTCCTGTCTCAGCCTCCCAGTGTGCTGGGATTACAGGCGTGCACTACCACGCTCGTGTAGACGGTAGCATTTTAAATGTACTTTTTGGCAAATAAACACCTGCTAGTTCTCATGTCTGAAATGGTGGGTCCTGTGCAGGTCTGTTTTTCCGTTTTTGTTCTTTCTTGCAGTGCTGAGGATGGAACACAGGGCCTCTCACATGCTACGTAAGTGCTCCATCAATGAGCTGCACCCCACCCCAGGCATAGGGAAGGGGCAGATGGTGGCTGAGTCTGCTGCAGTGTACAATGTGGTCCTACAGGTCAGGAAGCCCATTTGTGCCTGCCAGCCTCCCAGGCGTCTGCATCTTTGCACTGTCCTGAGTGTGGCTGGCCATCAGGGAGCATGGGTTTCTGTAACTCTAGGTCCTGGTGCCAAGTGCAGTTGTGTGAGGTCAAGGATGATGGTTGGGAGGGAGAGTGAACTAAGACGTCAGGTGTCCCGACTTGGAATCCAGGTGCTTTATGTTGAGGCGTGTTCTGCTTCTGTCTCCAACTGGTGTAACCAGAGAATGCCTTTGGCCAGTCGATGTCCAGAAATGAAATAGGATTTACTGTCGCTGTGCTGAGGCGCTCACATGGAAGAGACATTTTGCACTGTCTTGGCCATCTGCCGCTGCAGTTGCTCTGGGCTGCTTCCTGCTTCCTGCCTTACCTGGGAATCTGACTGAGAAAAGACAAAGGAAGGGAGAAAGTGGAGGTGTCCCTTACTGTGAGCTCTTGTGAGGCCAGGAATGATCTGGTATGGGTAGGAAACGCATGGCCAGGAGGGTCTGGCCGGAAAGGTATGGGGTGGACGCCCGCAGCAGCAGCTCCTCTTGGTCCTGTGCAGACCCTGCACTCAGCCCTTTGCCCTCTGGGTTCATCTCTGTATGGTGGGCGTGCTCTTGGTCAGGCCTGCTAGGAGGCAGTGGACACGGGGAGTCCTGGGAGGCGGTGACACATTCGGGTGTCTGCCCTGAGCCTGAGTGTGGCTCTTGCTGGTTGAGTTCACCTGGGCGTTTGCAGCACCTTCCTGACGCAGTGCTTTCCAGGTGCCGTCCTGTCCTGTTCGTCTCTTGCTCTGTTTCAAGAAGGCTTCTCCCCATGGTCATGAATACCAAGGGTCCCTCTAAGCCCTGGGCCCGTGCTCCTCCTTCTGTAGCTGTGGGGCCCTGGGGCGTGGAGCTGCTCCACTCTCCTTGTAGGTTTTCTGAGTGACATGTGGCTCCACACTTGGCAAGGGCTCTGCCTTCCCCACCTGATGCCCCATGGCTGTGGGTCCTTCTGCCGTGCCCACTGTCTGCTGGGCCTCTCTGGTTCCCAACCCCTGATTTCAACCCACGTGGTTCCCTTCGGTCAGGTGTCCCTTCCTGCAGCACCTTCAGGCTCGTCACAGGACGGCCACACCCTTCCCTGAGGAGCTGGGTGGACAGGCACTGGAACTGGGAATCAGCTGAGAGGAGTAGGCACCTTCACGGTGCAGCCTCCTGGGCCCCATCAGGGTGAGCTGACCACACTGGAGTCCCAGGAGACCTTTGGAGTTGGCACCTGGACACTGCTCTCAGCTGGCAGCCTCTGGGCCTTCTCCCCGGGGCCCTGCCCATGTGGCTAGGAAGACCCTCCAAGCTTTGTGGTCACTCTGTGGGCTCCTGCGAAGGCAGCCATGATGCCCTATCGCTGTGCTGCCTGGAGCCTGGGGCCTTTCTAGAGCAGGGTGGTCATCGTCCTCCGGGGGCCTAAGGTTGGCTCCTCCTCTGGGCCCATGAGGATAGGAGCACAGACAGCGTCACTTTGCCAACGTGGTAAAACCTGGAGGCTCCTTTTGGCTGCACCCACTCTGCCCCACACCCCCGTGGCTCCCCTCTCCTTTGCTGCTCCATCTCACACCTTGAGAAGAGGCGGGCGGGTGCCAGGGGCTGTGCCCTGTGTGCTCACCTGTGTGCAAGCACCACGAACATGTGCCTGGCTGCATCCAAGCACCTGCCTGTGTTGTCTCCCTGCTCAGCTCACACGTGCAGCCTCTTCCCACAGCTGGGCTGCTGTTGAGGGGTGCCAGGCCTCCCTGAAGGGCAGCAATCAAGGCAGAGCTGGAGGCCAGACACCGAGCACCGTGGACTACACTTGGGGAAGGTCTGGGGGTCTGTGGAGTGAGGACTTTGGGGAGAAGCCCCAGGAGGGTCAGCTGTCCAAGCAGAGCATCCACCACGCCAGGAGGGGCAGGGACCTGGAGCCTGAGGTGCATAGTACTTGGTCCTTAGGGCTCAGTGGTCCTGCACACCCCGTCCGGGGGCACAGGCAGACTCAGTGTCCAGGCTCCAAGGCCTGGGCACCGTGCTGGGCAGGGACCCCACTTGACAGGTATGCTGGCCCCAGGATCCCAGAGACACCCAGGGGTGATGTTCAGCCTGGCTCTGTCCCAGGGTCCTGGGAACACGAGATCTGGTGTGGAGTTGGGATGACTTCCCAGGGACGAGGCTGGTCCTTAGCCACCAGGTTCCGCTGGTCGCTCTGGCCCCAGAGGGCAGCCAAGTTGGGGGCAGGCAATGAGCATGGCCACTGCTGACCAACATGGCCTCTCAGGCGGGGCCACAGGGCTCAGCCCTGGAGAAGACTGGGAGTAGGGCTCTTCCAAGTGCCGCCTGTCACCCCCACAGCGACGTCGATGGCCCTGCAGCTGGGAGCCAGCTCCGCACCTTCAGCTTCTCCCACCTTCAGCTTCTCCCACATCCCCTCTGGACAAGGTTTCCTGGATACTTGCCCTTCCCGGCAGACATTTTCCTTGGAAGACAGGAAGCCCCAGATGAGAGTCAATAGCCAAATACCAAGTGCTGTCCCCCAAGGCCACCTCAATGCCCCACTGGGCACACGCAGGAGGTCAGGACACATTGGGTCATTATTAGATGTCCACAGGCCTGTGTCATCCTTGGAGGGGACAGCACTCTGCTCAAGGCAGTGGCATTGATCCCCATAGCTCCCACGTTGCCTGCAGCCTCTGCCATTGACCGCTCAAAAGACACGCATAGCTGACTTCAGCACGTCATTGCCACAGCGGGCAGCTTGCACACACCCGTGCTGTGGGCCTGACGGGCTCAGACCTTCCATCAGCCTCATGGCTCATGGTGTGGGTCCCCAGAGAGCCCAGGCGTGTGCCACGCTCCTGCTTAGCTCTCAACAGGGATGTTATGGACCACAGGCAGCCAGCTGAACATCCAGGTCCCTCCAAACAGGAGGCCTGGAGGTAGGACAGATCTGTCGTGTCCTGGTTTCACAAGACACACAGGGGACACACAGGGACACCCATCACCCTTGGCAAACTGCCATGATAGAGGCTCAAGTCACACCAGAGGTTCACAGCAACTGGGGAGGGGCTGCCCAACCCAGCAGTGTTCTGCTCCCTCTGGGCCTTGTCCTCAACAGCATGGCCCTGGGGCTCTGGGGCCTGACCCAGCTGGCCCTGGAGTGTGCATGAACCCCTTCCAGGCTGCAGCTTCACTGCCCCGGTGGCTGGTGGCCTCCTCTAAGAGGAGCTTGCAGAACACTATGTCCCCCTGGGTGACTCTTCTTACTGACAGCTCTCTTATCCCTAGGACAAATCCCAAGCCCACACTGGGCCTGGACTCCCTGGCTCCCCCGTTCAGGGGCCCCTCTCCTGTAGCTTCCTCCTTTGCCCCTCAGGACCCGAGCACATGTTCCCCGCCTCCCTGCCCAGTGACCCTGCAGACACTGCCATTTCTCTGCCTCCCACTCCCCACCTCTCCTTGGCGCCTCTGTCAAACCTGCGGGCTGGCTGCTCCTCCAGCTGCACCCCCAGTCCTCAGGCAAGGTCCAGTGACCTCCTCCCTGGCCTGGCCTCCCTTCCATAGCCCTCATACAGCCAGGACCTCCTGCTCCCCCACCTCTCCATCTCCTCCCATCCCACTGTGAGTGGTGCAGACCCAATCGCTGTCCCCAGGGCTCCTCCTTGTCCATCTGCGCAGTTACCCTGGATTGTGTCCAGCCCTGCAGGTCAAACGCCCACCCACACAGACTAGAATCCCTGAGTGCTGTGGTGCACAAGTGCCCTGGTGCCCCCCCAGGTATCCAGGCACGCAGCCTCCTGTCCCTGGACACAGGTCTGAGAAAACTGTCCCCAGAGCAGGCGAGGATAGTCTCAGCAGAGTCCTTTCCACAGGACATCTTGATGTTGTATTGAAATGTCAGCTCTCAGGTCTTACCAGGTGCCCCACTGCTGGGGACCCAGCTCTGCAGACTCCACAAGGGTGCTGGGCAAGGCTGACCCACTGGGCAGAAGGTGTGGAATCTCCTCACTAATCAGCTAGGACGCCAGCTGGCTTGGAAGGCCATGGGCCTGTCAACATGGGCCACTCAGTCCCACAGGCCCATACCTGGAACCCAGGACACTCTCAGCTATGGGAAGAGAGACATTCTTGGGGGTGCTGGCCAGACACAAAAGGCCACTACTATGTTGTTTGTAGAACGTGCTGGACAGGCCAGAGAAGCAGCTCCCTAGTGGTCATGGGGCTAGCACAGCTGCTCAATGGGTTTCCCTTTAGGCAATGGAATGTTCTAGAACGTTCTGGAGCTGAATTGAGTGAAACTGCACAACATGGTGAGGAAGCAGGTGCCCCTGACTTGCTCCCTGAAGTGGCTGGTTTCGCATGAACGACACAATTAAAAACCAAACCTCCCTGCAGAACACAACCTCCACCCCATGCCAGGCCAGCCAAGATGCCCACCCCTGCCTCAAGAGCACAGGGACCTCCGACCACAGCCCAGCCCCAGGCTGGGCCTGGGAGCCGCCTGAGTGCCTGCTGGGAAGGGGCCTTTACCCCTGGGAACAACTGGAGTGAGCCTCCCTCCCCCGCCTCCCGCCTCCTCAGTGCCTCTGAAAAACAAACCTGCTTGGAGCTGGGGACGCCCCGAGCTCAATTAGACACCATCGTGGGGAAAAGGGAGTGATTGTCCCACTCCCCATCCACAGGCCCCAGCTTCTCAGTGACACTTTCCTGCCTTTGGAGACCAATTACCGGGATGGAGGCCCAGCGGCCTCATTAAGTCATGCCACTGTGAAGGAGCCAGGTGTGGGTCCCCCAGTGTGGCTGGTCGAGGCTCTGGGTAGCTCTCAGCCTGGAGGGGCTACGCCTTGGCCCCGCTGGGCTTGGGCCTCTGCCCAGAAGCTGGGGGGCCTGGGGCTGGTGCCTGTGGTGCAGACGGTGGGCTCCCCTCCTGCCAAGGTCACAGCCAGCAGTGACCATCTTTCTGAGCCTGGGTTGCATCAGACGCCACCCTGGGGGCCTAGCAGTAGCACCTGGGGCCTGAGGAGCCCAGGAAAACAGGGACGCCCTCCCCCGTGGGCTTGCCAGGCACACGGCTCCCAGCACTAGGCCGGCGCTGCCTGATCTCCACCGTGAAGCAGCCAGGGGCTGGGCCTCTGGGGCAGGAGCCTGCTTCCTACATGGTTTCTGGGGGGTCCTGCCTCCCTGAGCCCTGGCTCCAGCCCAGATGGGGCGCTGGTTCCAGAATAGGTTCCCTCGGGGTTCTCAAGTCCCCGTGCTAGGGGCTGGAGGCTGGAGTCCACAGCTGGTCTGGCCCTGTCCTTGACTCAGGGCGGCAGGACCCAAGCCCCCATCTGCCTCCACCTGGGCTCAGGCTCTGGTGAGGCCCCTGGACCCTCCACTCTCAGAAGGACGTCCTTGTCACGGCCTCAAGGGCGCCAGGAGGTAGCCGGGGCGTTGTCATAGGGCCTCTAGGCTCTGCCTGCCTCCTCAGGGGTCCCTACTACCCCGACCCGGCACCCACTCTGTGCTGGTGCCCCCTGGCTCCTAACAGCCCCTGTACCTGTGCCCCAAGCCACAGCCACCCTTGAATCTAACTCGGGCCCCCCAAGAAGTACAGGGAGTGGCCCCCCAGGACTGGGAAAGCAGCCTTGCCCGGGGCAGGAGGCAAGGAGGCCTCTACAGCAACCTCCTCACTCACCCAACACGACCTCATGGCCGACCTAGGCCCAGGCCTCTTGCTGTGCTGGTCCCCAGGGTCCTGGGATGGGTATACCCCCACCCCTGTGCCCTTGCAGCCCTAAGGGTGTCAGAGTAAAGCTGTGTCAGTATGAGTATGTGTCAGAGCATGCCAGAGAGGGGCAGGGGAACCCCAGGACCTGAGTTGTGGGGATTGATGGCAGAGCGTGGAGGGGGACCTTCTAGAAGAGGTGCAGCATGTCCCAACTGGACGGGGCTCCTGAGGCCTCAGCTGGAGTAGGGCAGAGCTCAGGGGAGGAGGGGTTGGAGGCCAGGCCCAGGAGACATCAGGATCAGTTGGCCACTGTGGGCTGTTCTCTCCTACCACCACCTGGAGCCACACTGGTGGGTCCCAGTGCCCGGGGAGCCCGGCAGCAGACCAGGTGTCCTCGCTATCCTGCTCCACCACAGGCTCCAGGGAGGCCAGCAGCTCAGGGTCACAGACATCTGACCAGCTGGGTCAGAGCCGCTGGGAAGCCAGGCAAGGACCAGAGTGCAGGGGCAGGGAGATCTAGGGGGCCAGAGGGGACCCCACCCACTCTGAGAGCACTCCGCCCTATCCTGGCCAGGACAGCTGAGGGGTGGGGGTCTGTCCTAGCAGCCCAAGCTCTCCTGGTGCTGTCTGGGGATGCTGGTGGGAAGGTTGTCCTGTCCCTGGGGGCCCCTGTTATCAGCCATACTGGCTCTGGAGCCCCCAGCCCTCCCTTGAATCTTAGAATTTTCACTCAAATTAGATGCTAATACTGGCTCCAGCTGCTGCTTGGGAACGCAAATCTGTCACCTGCACAAATGCCACCTCCTGCCAACACCTGGGTTTGAGACAGAGCCAGTGCCAGGTTGGGCAGGCAAGCCACTGGGTCCAGCTGCCTGTGTCAGGGAGCCTGCCCCAGGCCAGGCTCCCTATGCCCCTCCAACATGATGGTGCCCTGCAGGACAGGCTCCAGCGGAGGTACGCAGTGTCCAGCACAAGCTGCAGGGGTGCAGAGGCAGCTACAGAATCTGGCCATATTTTGCCCATGGGGGTCCTGGGCTGTGGACTCAGATGGAGGGACTAGGCCTCCTCCTCTGGCTCTTGCCAAAGCCTGGGCAGCCCCTGCCCCCTCAGGGAGGGCTTAACTAAAGCTACTTATTTATTTATTTATCTAGTATGCCTGTAATCCTAGCAACTCAGGAGGCTGAGGCAGGAGGATGCCAAGTTCAAGGCCAGCCTCAGCAACTTAGCAAGACACTGTCTAAAAATAAAAAAATAAAAAGGGCCGGGGATGCAGCTTAGTGGTAGACGACTGCCAAGCATGTGCAAGGCCCTGGGCTCACTCCCCACACCATGCAGAAAATTCTTTTTCAGACATGCTCTCACCATTTCACCTGGGCTGGTCCCCCACTCCTGGGCTCAAGCTCCCCAGCCTCAGCCTCATGAGCTGAGGACCACAGACACGCACCACAGTGCCCAGGAAGAGCCATTTTTACATAAAATCCGAGCTGGTTACACACATCACAGATTCACCTCCACCTGGGCAAAGCAGAGCGACACTTCCAGGCTCTGGTGGGGCCCAGGCAGGGTAGGGCTGACTGGGTGCTCCAGGAAGTGGCTGGATCTGGGGCTGCTATGTGGCACATCCCTCCCTGGCAATAGGAGCTTGTTTCTGGGCGATCACAGGCTGCTGCTGTTGTTGGACAGACGAGGCTGGACACTGAGGAGAAGCAGGGAGCAGGTTTATTGGCTGCAGCCAGGTTGAGAGGGGGGTTCTCGCCCCGTCCATCAATCCCTCTGAACCCTGAGTTTAGGAAGTTTCAGAACTTTATACCCAGTGTGTAGGGAAGGGGCTCAGAGGCTCACAATCTGCAGAAGTTCACACAAAAGCAGCTTCTCCAGAACAGTGGAACCCAGGCCTAGGTACACCATCAAGAACACTCTCGGGGCTGGGATTGTAGCTCCGCGGTAGAGTGCTTGCCTCGCATGCATGAGGCCCTGGGTTCGATCCTCAGCACCACATACAAAGCAATAAAATAAAGACATTGTGTCCATCTACAACTAAAAAATATTTAAAAAAAAAAAAAAAAAAAAAAAAAGAACACTGTCTGTGACAATCAGTGCCCAGGACAGGGAGAGTTGTCCACCCCTGCCTTCCTGCCTGCTAGCCCTGCAGACCTGACTATTGTATGTTGAAATGCAATCGGCTCCGTGAAGGCCTGGCCCACTGTCTTAGGGCTCTCTGAAGCTGCCGCACAAGCATACTCTTGCCTGAAAATTCTTTTGCAGAATTTTTTTTCCCTGAGAATCTGAGAACAATTATGGTGAGGGTTTCTGGAGAAATTTAGTTAAGATCCTCTGTGGAAGCCAGGCGCGGTGGCTCAAGCCTGTCACCCCAGCACTTAGGGAGGCTGAGACAGGAGAATTGCGAGTTCAAAGCCAGCCTCAGCAATGGCAAGGCACTAAGCAACTCAGTGAGACCCTGTCTCTACATAAAACACAAAATAGGGCTGAGGATGTGGCTCAGTGGTCGAGTGCCCCTGAGTTCAATCCCCAGTACCAAAAAAAAAAAAAGATCCTCTGTGGAGAAGGTGCCACTACACACCATCACCGCATCCACTCCTTCAGCTGATGCCTAGGTGCCAGCTGCAGAGGGCACCTGGGCTCTTGGTTGCCCCCAGGCAGTGCTGAATCCAGCTCCGTGTGACCCACCTCCAGCCACACACAAAACCCATCCTTAAGTCACACTTGGACTTTGGATGAAGCAATGGCTGGGCCTGAGGCTCTGAGCTTCACCAGATGTCGGGGCCTCTGAGAGGTGGGAGGGGCACAGGGCTGAGTGGACACTGGGGCCACTCTGGAGGGGCACCTACTATGCAGAGGAGGGGAGGAGAGGTCAACCTGGGCAAGTGCTGGGTTTGGGGCTGAAGCCCACAGGGGTCTGAGCTCAGGGCCAGCTGGCGGGCAGCACCGAGCTTCCTGTCTCCCTGTGAGGCTGTGTGACCATGGACTCCTGGGCCACGCTGTTTGCAGGGTAAACGCAGATGCTAAGAAGGGCTGCCCAGATCCTGTTCCCAGCCCTGGCGGAAGGCCCCACCCTAGGCTCTTTGTGCTTCATCCTGGAGGGCTGAGTCATCTGGTCCTGTCCCCACCTGAGAGGGCCACACCTGTGTGTGGCCTAGACAACTCCACTTCCCCAGCAGATTAAGGCCAGGAGCCCTGGCCCTGCAGCCCTTGGTCCTGCTGGCTCAGGAGAGCATCCCGGAGTGGCTTGGCTGACCAGGAAACTTATATGGTTCTCACGTGGCCCCCAGGGCCCCACTTGTCCTCAGGACTGGCCTCAGCCATCCAGTCCACTCCTTCCTGCCCATAGTCTGTGATGTCACTGGTGAAGATGGGGCACAAGAGTTTTCTGTGGCCCTTCAGGACATGGGCAGCTCCACTTGGGCCCTCTGAGCCCAGCACCTGCTGGACACGGCATGAGGTCCTGGTGCATGGCCACACTGCTGTGTGACCCCAAGCAGAGGCAGAACTCCCAATGAGCCAGCAACAACCTGCTGCTGATGGGGACATGGCCAGGTAACTGCTGCTGGCCCTCCTCCTCCTGTGGACTTGGGACCATGCGGACGTGGGGGACGGAGCCCTGGGTTTGTCTGTGTAGTCACCCAGGGGTGGTTTGTATCTTGCTCTGTCCTAGTCATGTGGTGACATCAGGGGACAAAATGGGCAGTGCTACCCTGGCCTCATCTGCTCCCCACAACTGGGAGTGGCCTGCTGACCTGATGCAGATGGGGAAGTGGACCTCAAGGCCAGCAGCCTGCCTGACCCGCCGGCAGGAGTGGCCAGGAGAGGCCACACCTACCTTGTGTCTGTGTCCATGCTGTGGGTAGGGCCAGTGTCCTCCAAGACCTGGGAAGCCGTTGTCCTCGTGAGTCTTGCAGCCTGGCTGGACAGCTGGAAAGGAAGCACAGAGAGGGAGGCTGGGAGACGCTGAGGTCAGAGGCTGACGTTGGGGGTACAGGGCAGGGTGCCACAGAGGTCAGGGTGTAGGAGGGAACAACTGGCAGGGACATCCAGCAGACTCAGACAGGAAGTGGCCCTCGCTCCCAGCCCCGCCCCCAGCAGCTTTCCGGGGCTCAGGGGTTCCCAGGAACTCTGACCCGGGGGCTGTAAGGGAGGTGGGGCTTTGACTCTCCTCACCTCTTCCTCCAGGGTCCCAAGACCCTGCTGTGCCCACCCAAGTCCTCTTGTCTCTCAAGGCTGCTCCTCCAGGAAAAAAAGTGGCTGCCTTGAGGGCCACTCAGACCCTGGGCACCTTCTCGGGGTCTCAGAGCATCCTAGCATTCTTCAGGGACCCCCATGGAGACAACCCCCATGTCACTATTTGCTCCCAAGTCCCCAGAGTTCCCTGTGAACCTCCAAGAGGCCAGGTGAGAGGTGGGAGAAAGCCAGGAGGGGTGAGCCCATGGCAGAGCAGAGCTGAGCCCAAGCTGCTGGGGCAGCTCCACGCTCGGGCTCCTCCAGGTGATCTGCTGAGGTGTCCCTGCAGCTGGCTCAGGCCTCCCTGCCCTGTTCCCTCTCTGTGCTGGGCCCTGGGAAGCAGCAGCCCTGAAGATCTGCTTCTGGCCAGTGGCCCTTAGGTGCCCAGAACCATCCCAAGGCCAGTGTTACTCAGTGCCCACCAGGCCAAGACCCCAGCACATCCTTTGAAGGATCTTGGTTTGATCAGAAGGGTTTGGACCTGAGGTGACTCTAGTCGAGGACCTCATGGCTCACGGTGTGTTCAAGAGCTGGGCATCACCATGTGGGGGACCGCCATCTACATCTGACACTGGAGAGGATGCCCCTGTGGGGGGATCTGAGAGGCCTGACTCCTAGTGCCCGTCTGCAGCACCCAGAGGTTGCACCCCGGGGTCAGCTCACCTGCCCTGAGCAAGAGCACCCCTTCCCTGCCGCACTGCTGGGCTCAGCTGTCCAAGGCAGGGTTCATCTGACTTTCTGCTGATATCCTGCTTGAGATTCACTGGGCTTCTAAATCTGTGTTTGGATGTCTTTCAACCAATCTGAGAAATACTCAGATGGCATCTCTTCTGATTTCTCAGTCACCACATGCCTGCCACCCTAGCTAAGAGGTTGAGGCAGGAGGATCACTTGAGTTCAGGGGTTCTAGGCCAACCTAAGTGACACAGCGAGACCCCGTCTTAAAGAAAAAAACCAGTCACACACAGTGATGCACACCTATAACCCCAACTATTCGGGAGTCTGAGGCAGGAGGATCACAATTTTGAGGCCAGCCCAGACAACTTAGTGAGGCCCTGTCCCAGATTTAAAAAAAAAAAAAAATTTTAAGGATTGGGGATGTAGCTTAGTGGTAGAGCAGCCCAGGTTTAATCTTTTTTTTTTTTTAATTTATTTTTAGTTGTAGGTGGACAGAATATATTTATTTTATTTTTTATGTGGTGCTGAGGGTCGAACCCAGTGCCTCACGCGTGCTAGGCGAGCACGCTGCCACTGCACCATAACCCCAGCCCCCAGGTTTAATCTTCAATACCAGAAGAAAAGAAAAAAAAATTCTGCACTCTCTCTCCTGCCAACTCCCTGTGTTTTACATTTATATTTTATGCTCCTATTATCCACATTATCTTTTCGTTTATTCATTTTAGTTGTTCTGGAGGATTTATTCCTATCTAGCTTCCAGTTCCCTGGCCTTCCTTTCAGTGATTTTGGTCTTCTGTTACGTCTATGGCGAGTTCTAGGTGGGGGTCACTGTAAGCCCGTCAGCTTTCTTCAAGTCTGCTCTACGCTTTCATAAACACAAGCTCCCGGCAAAGACGGGGCTTGCTTTGTCTTCCGGCACTGTCCTTCTAACTCGCTTTTGGTCTGCATCTGAGAGTTCCAGGGCTGAGGCTCTGGCTGGCCTCCCTGGGGTCCATCTTTCTGGGGGACCGTGCCCATGAGGCCTTTTTGGCCTCATGATGGTCGTCCATGTGGTGGCCCTTGCACTGAGCAGCTATCTGCAGGGAAACTCTGCTGCCCAGTGAAGCCCGGTCCTGCCTCAGCTTGTCCTGCTGGGCTCCTGGGCCAGCTCTCCTGGGGGTCCTTGCAGGCTAGGCAGCTGGAGCTGGGTTGCAAGGCCTCATGTGGGGGATCTCTGGCCTCATCCCCATTGTGGTGTGGACAGTGGGACTCCTGTTGGATGGCCACACGCACTCAGTGGGGCCCTGAGGTTTGTCGTGTCCCCAGCTCTCATGGCCATTGGAACAGACGCTCACATCTGATGACCCTGGGAAGAGGCGCCTGGGCTCATTTGCTTCTCTGAGTGGCCCCCTTGCCAAGGCCCCTACCAGCTCCTCAGCCCTTCAAGCTCCGACAGGGTAGGGGGACCTTTGGGTTGATTTCAGTGAGGGGTCCAAGGACTTCCCAGGGCTCCCCCAGTAGTCAGTGTGTCTCCGCGGAGCGCCCTGAGACAGGGCAGGCCACGTCTGCAGAGATGGACGAAGGCCTTCAGACTTCAAGCTGTATGTTCTCTGCTCACATTTTCTCATGGATTCGAAGATACCAGGGCTGGGTGTGAGGAGCCTGGGAGGACACAGGAGCGAGGGGCTCAGGCAGAAGGGGGTCCATGCCGAGACCGGGTGGGAGCAGCAGCTGCAGAGCCTGCTGGGCCCTGGCTGGATACTGGGGCTGGTCCCAGTGCTTGGTTCCAGATAGGAAGGTGGGGAGAGGTGGGCACTCTCCAGGGCGATGGCCTCGCTCAGTGCGTGGTCCCGGGACAGGTGTGCAGGGCTGCAGAGGGCCTCAGGCCCACAGGCCCACCTTCCTGGCTGGAACCCTCCTGCACTGGGTTTGCTGTGGCCTTGGGGGGAAGCCAGGGCCCGAGGGTAGAAGGGAAATCACAAGATGGGCGTGGAGCCCTGGGACCACCCTGCTGCCAGGGCTCACTGGACAGCTCTCTGAAGGGAGAGGCTGCTGTGGGAGCACCTGCCTGAGGATCAAGATCAGGAAGCAGGTCCAGGACAGGCCAGGGAGCTTCAGGTGCTGAGCCCCACCCAGGGCCTTCCTGTGCTACAGGACCGCTCAGAGCAGATGCACGGGGCGGGGGCCTGAGGACCCAAGGAAGTGGACCCATGCCCCCTGCTCCCCGGGCAGAGCCTCCAATCCTGCTCGAACTCCCAACACTAGAGTTGGACTCTGCTGGGCCCTGGGGCTGCCCACCAGCACCTCCCTGCAAGACTGGGCTTTCTTCCCAGGTTTCCAGAAAGGAGGCCTGTCTGTGTTTCACCCAGATCCACCCAGAGCAGGCAGAGGGGAAGTAGCCTGCAGACCCAGCCCCAAAGTGAAGGGCTCACAGGGCCCTCCTCGGACATAGCAGAGGGCCAGGAACTGGTGACCTGCCTGAGTCAGGCCCCCTGGGGCTGGGGGCTGGCCCTAGGATGGGCGGCTGAGTCCAGTCCACATAGGGCTGGAGAGGTGGCCCCCAGCATTCACCCACACCTGCCAGAGCCAAGCACATGAGTCAGAGAAGCCTGCAGACAGGTCTCTGTCCCTTGTGGAGGAGAAGACAGAGTGCAGGAACCAATGGACTGCTCTCCACCTGTGCCCTGGGAGCCCAGATCTAGCCCTGCCTGAGGAAGGTCTCAGCCCTGAATGGAGCTACAGGGCCCTCCTCCCTCCCCCAGGCTATCCCAGCAGGAAGGCAAGCCCCTGGCACAACATGGGACCTCTCCACCAGCCTATTCTGGGTGCCGGCTGTGGCTGGCGGCCATGCAGGAAGTGGCCTGGACACCAGTACAATGGCCCTTTGTCCTGCCGCCACACCCAGGGAGGCCTCAGGCCTGGCCAGGCTGGGGTCTGGGGACTGGGTCCCCCGGGTTAACTCTGCCATCAGCCACCAGTGTGGGGGGCTCCTGCCAGACCTTCCCGAGGGAGGCCAGCCGGCACCACCCGTCCCCTTCCTGCTACCATGGCCACACTGCACCAGCTGCAGGCCCCACTGGACCTTTTGTCTGGCTGGCACTGGTTTCCCAGAGATCCTGATACCCAGGGTAGCTGCTGCCATCAGCCTGGTGTGTTGCGAGGAGCGGCCCAACTGGCCAGCAAACCAGCATGCTCTCCCCTCCAAGTCTCCAGGGCCTGCCAGTGAGCCCCACATCCACACACACCCCGACAGGTGGGCTGCACCCCACATCCACGCACGTCCTTGATGGGCGGCTGCACAGGAAGGGGCTTTCGAGGCTTGAAGCCTGCCCAGAGGAGACCTGTCCAGCCGACACCCCAGGCCTCTCCCCACCCTCCTGACACCTGCACATATGGCAGGTGCTGTGTAGACCTGACTGCCGCCCAGAGCTGGCCATCTGCAGAGGAGTCCAAGGGTCCACAGGGCCCATTGCTAGTTGGGTGTGGCAGCTGGCCTGGGCCAGTAATGCTGGAGCTGGCTTTTGATGACCATACCCAGGCCATCCCTGTGGGAAGCAGGGCACTGAGAGGCCTCTACCTGATCATTTTGCTCAAAGCCAAGTGATGTTCAAACAAATATGGACCCTGTCTTCCCTGGACCAGCAGCTGGCACTGTCAACCCTGGTCACTCCACCCCACTGGGGAATAAGGACAGTGGTGTAGAGACGAGGCAGGCCAGGGGAGACGGCAGAGTCAAACTTGCTCCCTGGGGACACAAACACCAGGCCACCAGACCCCTGTCAAGGGCTTGAGCCCCATGCTGAGCAAACCTCAGCCTCTGGCCTCCTCCTGTCTCTTCCCCTCTGGGGCTGAATCCTTGTCCTGAGTGGGAAGGACACATGGAGGGGCTTCTGCTCCCAGGGCTGGCGGGTGCCCCATCCTGCTGCTGGTGCAGCTTCCTAGTGCAGCTGTTTTATCAAACCTCATGGAAAACCCGGAGGATCCAGGTGTTTCTATGTGCAGGGTGCTGAGGTGGCCAGGTAGAGTGCGTGCTGGGAGCAGAGTGGGTGCCGGGCTCCGGTGCAGCAAGGAGACAAAAGCCCCATGCACAGTGGAGGGAGATCTGCCTCCCGAGGGTGCGCAGTCGGTCTCTCACGGCTTCAGGGGGTTGTCCTGCCTCTGGCTCCAGCACCCGGGGGTGGAAAGAGAGGGACACTAGCTCTTCAGCACCAGAGGGGCCTCTCAGACCTCTTGCTCGGGCACAAGGTGCAGGCCCAGTCTCACCTGAGGATGTGTGGAGTGTCCACAGGATGCTCAGGTGCTCATACCCTGCCCCTTGCCAACCTGGGACCAAGAGTAGCCCCCCAGACTCTCCCACGGCAGCTCAGCACTGGGCTGCACAGACACTGGCCGGAGCAGGCAGGGCTCGGGGCTGTAGCCCTGAAGACACCTGCGGGCCTCTAGGGTCTAGGCCCAACTGTGTGCTCAGGCTGGACCGTGTGGCACTGTCAGGGGACGTGTGCAGGCAGACAGACAGGCAGGTGCGGGTGGGCATCACGGGCAGAAAGGACAGAAAGAGTCCTCACTGGGCCGCTGTGTTCCTGCCAGGAGCCCCTGGGCAACAGCCTTCTCCACCTGGGCAGCAGGTGTCCTGGCCCTCCAGCTCTGCTGGCCATGAGACCGAAGGCCCTGCCCTGCTAGCCAAGGCACAGAACCTGCCCCTGGCCACACCGTGCCCTGGGCCCCCAAGCTGCACATCCACTTTCCACTCCAGTCATTCCCGAGACCTGACCACCCTCCACTCCCTGGAAGCTACAAGTCTCAGGGCCACTTCCTCGGGCACCCTTCCTGCCGCCCTCTGCACCCTTCCCACTCTCGGCCCCCAGGAGGCTTGTCCAGACGGGCTCTGCTGGGCCAGCCCCTGCTCAGGACTCTTGTGTTCGGCCCTCCCCAGCCAGGCCCTTCCCTTCCCTGGCAGTGGTGGGCACTGTGGACAGTCCCAAGAGAGGCAGGCCCCTGACTTGTCCCCACTGTGTCCTGGCTGCCTGTCATTCCTGGGGCCTTCAGCTGTCTGTCCACACCATGTCCCACCCCACAGGACAGGTTTCTGTGGCAGAGGGTGGGGCAAGCAGCCCCTCCTGCCCAATGCCAATGACAAAAGCCCTGGGTTTGGGGTTAGTCAGCAGCACCTCTATCTCCCCCGATCCCTGGTGCCCACTGGCCAGCTGAGGGATGGCACCCTGGCGTAAACCTTGGGTGGTGGCAACTTGCCCTCTGGCCATGTCTGTCCCTGGAGGATCTTCTTTGGACCTGAAGGCCAGGCCAGGATAGACCCACCAGGCCTTGTGAAGCTCTGCTCCTGGGTGCAGGACAAGATTGAGAGGCAGGCCCCAGGGACAGGCTCTCTGTAATTAGGCATTTCCAATGGAGTTGGCTGTTAGTCATGGAAAACAGCTGGGCCCCTGGGGTCTCTCCTCTGGTCGGGCTAATTGCGGGAGTCGTTTGCTGTTTCATTATGGCTGGTCCACTGAGAGCCAAAGAAACAAACATGTCTGATGGAGTCATGGGATACCCCAGAAAGGGGCTGGAGGGGCTCCCCTAGACCCTTCCAAGTTCCCAGGAAACCGTGTACCACAGTGTTCCACTGCGGACCCCCAGAGCCACATGAGAGTGTTTGGGGGCTGCTTGGCAGTGTGCTCCTCTTTGAGGAGATGGAGGGCAGCTGCACCCTAGTAGGTGGGTCTGGGTGGTTCCAGGGCCACCTGCTGACAGGGGTGGGGCTGGCCCATGGCTCCTCCAAGCCATGAGGAGGTGGGTTCTGGCAGCCCCCAATTGCCACCACAAGAGGGGTGATAGCCTGGAGGTGAGGAGGAATGCCCTGCCCCCTTCTGAGACAGCCTCGGAGCCACCTGCCACCCAGGGGCCAGGTGGGGAGCTGCTGCCCACGGCTGCCCCTGAGGCCAGGGCCTAGGTGATCTGCTGCCCACGCTCCACCAAAGCCAGGCCCTGCAGAAGCCTCCCTACCCTGGTTTTTGTTCAGCCCTGGCTTGGCAGGCTAGGCGGGGCAGGGACTATGGGCCTGCAGCCCCCCCTGTAGCCGCCCTCACACGTCACTGCAGCCACCTCCTCCTGGCCTATGGGAGCCCTGGGGACACACCTGTGGGTGGCCAGGAGCAGAGATTGGCCAGCCGGGAGCAGGCACCTGCGTGGGGCGGGGTAAGGAGTGCATGTAAGCCGAGCCCGGCCACGCTGCCTCTTCCCTTCCCGCTGGTGGCGCCCACCATTGTTCCGGCTGTCTACCTGTACACTCCTGACCTGTGCTTCCCTGTGTCGGAGCCTCACCTGGAGGGAGGCCAGCCTTCCTGTGCCTCCTGAGCTACAACACCTGAGGCCAGATCTTGGTTGGGAGAGGCTAGGCCGAAGTCAGATGTGGGCGCGGGCCCCGTGGACCACAGGCTGGCAGGTATATGGGGTGACGGGCACCAGGTTCCTTCGTGTCCTCTCTGAGGTCTGGTTCCCCACTGGGCCCTAGGCTTGGGGACAGTGCTGGCTGCTGAGCTGGGGGCGGGAGCAATTCCAACCCGGCTCCTCAGCTGAGGAACCTGTCAGGAACCTGTTGGGGCAGGTAAGGGCGGGCAGGCCCCACAGGCCCGCGAGGCCTCTCTGCAAGCAGCTCAGCAGCCCCTGTGCTGACGCAGACAGAGCAGGGTGACCGTGACAGATGGGCCACTCAGAGGGCACGGCCACGTCCAGGGAGGCTCTGCGTGTCGGCGGGTGTGGAGTGGGGCAGGTCCTTCCTTTCTGAGGAGAGAATGGCCCCCAGCCTGTGGCGCGGATGGGTTCCAGGTGCGGAGCCATCTTGAGCTGGGCTGGGAGCAACTCCAGTCCACAGGCCGCACTTTGTCCAGGTGGGTTCCGGCACCAGATGAAAGAACAGACTCCCAAAGGGGTCACATCCCTCTGTTGACCTGGCAATGGGACCTTCTAGAAAGTTCTTTCTCAAAATGGCCACTGATTTCCCAAAGGCAAGGTTGTGGCCTCAGAGGTGGGAGCGGAAAGGTTCGACCAGGCATGAGGGTTTCTGGGGTTCACATGTGGGAAAAACCATAGCGACCCTGTGGCTAGTCGGCTGGCGGAGGGCTGTGGGCTGACGGGTGTGGGAGGCTGGGCTGGTCGCCCTGGACTGGGCTGTTTCTATGTGCTGGTTGCTGAGGCGCAGCAAAGCCGACCACTGTGGAGGAGGAAGGGCAGCTTCCTGGCGCCAGCTGTCACTCAGGGTCAGGGCCAAGTCTGTTCTAAAGATGTTTTACTGAAATGCCAGGGCTCAGTGGCCACGATAAGCCACGTAGGTGCCCATGGATGCCGGCCTGCACAGTGGGGCCGGGCACTCTCACCTTGGCTGGTCCTCTCAGGTCGGCCCCTGAGAGTGCCAAGCTCAAGAGCCTGTGGTATTGAGGGAGGGGAGGCTGTTCTCTCTGAGGCATAATATAGAGGTCACTGCTTTCACTGCTCTTGAGCAAAACTTTCAAGGCATAGGAAATCAATGTTTTGATTAACCTGCTGGGTGTTTTAGGCCTTTTTTGCTGAGCATCTGGAAAAATGGATTGGCTTTGTTTTTCTAGTAACCCAGATACAGTGCTAGAGCGATTGGCAGCTTGCTGAGTTAGGCAAAGTAAGTTTTGCATTTATGAAAACACAACACAACCCTGAAATACAGACGCAGCCCTGGTGGTTCCCAACATGTTGGTGATTCACAAAGACCTTATTTGTAAAATTGTTTTGTTAGGATGTTTTTGGTGTGCTTGGGATCAGGTGAACCACCCAGGAAGCCTGTCCCTTCCCCGGATGCAAGTGGACAGGGGTAGGTAGGTGCTACAAGACCTGGAGAAGGGCCGAGGGGCCATGCCAGCGTGTGGGCGAAATGGCGGTCCTGCCTCTCAGACACGTAGCTCCAACGGACCTGAGGAACAGCCAGAGTGCAGACACTCCGAGCCCCGGCTGCCCCCGCCCCCCGCAGCCCAGCCGCAGCGTCTAGGTCTGGCTGATCCCAGGGCAGGGAGAAGAGGTTGGGTTTCAGGCTTTGTTCTCCTGCTGCCTCGCCATTGATTAAGGCCTGAGGGCAGGTGGACGGCAGCCTGCTCCTCACTGGGACTGCATTCCACCTCTGCCTGTGCAGGTGGGGCCCCAGGGGCAGGGCAGGGCAGGGGGCCTCCTGGCCTCTTGAGGCTGCCTCCACTTTCCCAGGCTGAGCCTGGTGGATGTGATGATTAACCAGTCAGGGACCATGACGCAGGTGGCACTTCCCATCCTCCACTGGCCAAGAGGGCGCCAGGCAGCTAGGAAACGTGTTTTCACTTTTCATTTCTTGACCTGTAGCTTTGGTGGGGCTTGGCCTGGTTCTTGTTCCTTCCCTCAGCCTTGCACCAGGCAAGCCTGGGTCCCCCCCATGCCAATCTTCTCAAAAGCTATGGCACTGTCCCCACCCTACCCCACTTGGCTCTGGTGCCGGTGGCTGCCTTTGTGTGAGGGGTTTGCTCCTGGGACACACAGGTTCTGTGCTCAGTAGGACCCTCCTGTCCACATACCTGTGGCCACCTGGGTGAGGATGAATGCCAGCACTCCTGACGGAGTACACAGCAAGTGGCCTGACCCCCTGGCTTGTGGCCAGGCCAACTCTGGGCCCTGCAGGGTCCCCAGATTCAGAGCTCCCTGGGAAGTACTTGTCCTGGCAGCCAAGGGCACTGGGGACACCAGGCTCCAGCCCGAGCCTGCGCATGGAAAAGCCCAGCCTGTCCACTGGTGCTGGGGAACATGTTGCCCAGCCAGGGGGGACAGAGGCCTCACCCAGCCCCACTGCCCCGCTGCGCCTAGAGCTGAAATTTCACTCCCCTCAGACAGGGTTCCCGCAGCTCAGGAAAAAGTGACATTGTGTTCTTGAAGCGCTGGCTTTCTGGGGGGTCTGTGGGGCAGACCTGAAGGCGAGGGGTGAGCACTCAGCACCCTGCCCCCACTGGGCCTATGCTAGGGTAGGTCCCCTAAAAAACACTGGCTGTGGAGAGGACAAAGTGGAGAACCAGCTGGGCCAGGCAGTGGCTGGGGGCCTTTGTTGTGGCCTCTGGAAGCCCTGGGGGAGCAGTGCAGGGCCCAAGCCCCTCTGTGGGTGGAAAGTGCTGAAAACTGGAGGAGCCGCCCCAGCCGGCTCTCCAGGCCCAGGCCTAGGAGTGACGGGAGGGGTGCAGCAGGCTGGCCCTTCGGCTGGCCCTTCCTCTGGCCCAGTGTCCCCAGGGCAGGTGCCTGGGGTCTCTTGGCTGGTGTAGGGGCAGTAGGCAAGGGCCTGAGAGGTCAGCCCCATCCTGAACACCCCTGTCCAGAGATGGCCCGGCCCTGCAGGTGCCTGGCTATGAGCGTTCTTGTTGTCTTTGGGCTGCTGTCCCCATCAACTCGGCAGCTGGGCCCTGGATTAGAGGCAACAAACCCTGAAGCCAGCCAGGCACAGCCAGCCGCTCCCCTCTGCTCCCCTGTGCCCAGCGCCATCCTACCCTCAGACCAGAGAGGGAGAGACAGACACACACACACACAGACATGTGCACACACACACGCACATACATGAACACAGGCACGCATGCACACATGGACACAGACATGCACACGTGCACACACATGAGCACAGAGACACGGCAGACACGTATACGTGAACACGGAGACATGCACACACATGAACACAGACTTGTGCACACGCAAACACACGGGCATGCACACACATGAATGCAGACGTGCGCACACACAGGAACACACGGACATGCACACATCCACATACATGAACACACACACACATGGGCACAGGAGGTGGGTGCAGCCCCTGTGGGAGGAGGCTGTCCTGCCTCTCTCTGGAGCTACTGCTGCTCGGTTCCTCGTCCTGTTCTCTTTCCGGGCCCTTGAGAAGGGCAGGCAGGGGCTGGGCAGGGAAGTGCCGTTGAGATGGTGTCCTGAAGACAGAGACCCATTGTCCAGTGGCTGCAAAGCCCCCAGCCTCGGACACATGCAAACACACACACACCTGAGACCCCAAGGGGGCTGGACCTGATGCCCAAGCCTTTCTGTAGGACACCAGAGGGAGGGTCCAGCTGTGACCTGGCCCTGACCTGGCCTTGGTCGCCTGGCCTGCTCTACCCTCCCTGCTCTACCTCCTGTGCCTTGGGGCTGTCAGCCTCAGCATAGGACACCTTGCCCCGTCAGGTGCCTACCAGTGTCCCAAGCACATTGGGCTGGGAAGGGCTGGCTGGGCAGGGGCCAGCCTCCAGGCAGCCCTCTCCTGAGCTCCTGGGAGAGGCAGGGGCCTCTGCCCGGCCCCCGGGTGGCTCCCACCAGTGTCAGAGGAAGCAGCTCCGCCTCAGGCTGACGAGCAGGCTGATAAGTACCCCCACCAAGTTCCTGCTTGACCCCCAGGCAGGCGGCCCCCAGACCCATTCGGGCAGCCGTGGCCATCTTACTGGGCAGCATTGGATGCTGTCTGATCTCTAATACTGCCTGGTAATGATGACGGCGGAGCCCTGCACGCAGCGAGGGGGCCGCCTCCCCCTGCCCATCCCCCAGGGCCTTCTCTCCCATAGCTTGCCCACCCCATCCCATTTGGGTGGCTTCTGGGTGGGCAATTTGACCTTGGGGAAGCATCTCTGAGAGCCCTTCAGGCCTCCAGGATGAAGGCTGCCAGCAGCTGCACTGGGGGTGGCCCCCCCAGTGTTCTAGGATTAGGACGCTCAGGTATCCGGGCCCTGCCCATGGCGCCCCCAGGCAGGTGCTGCTGCCACACCTGGCAGGTGTGGACTGGGTGGAACAAAGGGCTCTGGAGAGCAAAGGCCCAGCCTGGGTCCAGAAGGCCTCAGGTTAAAAGCTTCCACCCAGAGCTGGGAGCTGTGTGCTGACCCAGGAAGGGCCACCAGGTCCCGACCCTTCTCCCTTCCTGCATCCAGGGTAGGCAGGTCAGTGTGCAAGCTCCATCCTTGGTCCCAGGCCAGCAGCCCCAGGTCCCCTCACTCTGGACAGACAGTGTGGTCTCAGGGTCTCGGAAACTCTCTCTGCTGGCCTGGTCCCGCCCAGACACAGCCCCGGCTGCTCACTGTACTGGGTCCTGCTGGGCCTCCACCGCCACCCTGTCTGGCCTGTGGGAGCTGCATGGCTTTGGGCTGAGGCGCACCTGGGCCTCTGTGGGCATCTTACCGGACAGTGCTGGATTTCTTGGCTCAACTCTAACACTGTCTGGTAACGATGTTCAAAGGTGACCCACCACTCGCCGGAGACAGCCCAAGGACGTGCCATCCTAAGCTCCTGGGTTCCAGAGAGGGGCTGGGCCAAGTGCTGAGCTGCAATCCCAGCAGAGGGCCCACCAGCTCTGTGGGGGGCTGGCCTCTGCCTGGGGTGGGCACCTTGTCACACCAGTGGCTCTCTGTGCCTCCATGGGGCGCAGGGCAGGGCAGCTGCCCTCTCACAGCAGGCTCTGCCACACTGCCCCCAGTGTCCCCCAAGCTGGACTTTGGAGTGAGCTGGGTCCTAGAAAGACCACCAGGGTCCAGATACTGGGCTGGGTGGGGGGGCCTGTGGGCAATGGGATGTTACCGCGTGGGCCCACCGAAACCAGGAAGGCAGAGTGGGCTCCAGTAGCCCAGTCCCACACAGGGGGCCCTGCAGACTAAGGACAAGGGTCTCCTACCCTCTCCCTGGCAAGAACGGGAACTTTGTCCAAAATCATGAGCCAGGATTAACCATTGTTTTATCTTTTTGATCTGAAGCCAGGATTCAAGGCTTGGGAACCCACCCAGCATGAGCCCTGGTGGCCTCTCCCTAGGGAGGGGCCGAGGGTCTGCCCTGTGCTCTCCAGTACTCATTAACCCAACTAGAAGTCACTCAGGAAACTGGCAAGGTGCTGTGGGAGCACAAGCCCGAGATCGAAGGCAGGTAGCTGGGTCACTCCCCAGCTGCCCACAAACAACCCCCCTGGAGCTGGGCACTGCGGGGGGCACCCCAAAGTCCTCAGAGCAGTCCTGGGAGGCTCCAGCCCCCCCACGGCCAGCCCTCAGGGCTCTGCAGATGTACAAGGGTCGAGGCCAGCGCAGGATGGGGCAGGAGCAGCCCCCACCTCCCCCCAAGGACACCAGGACTCCCGGGACCAGGAGCAGCCCTGCCGTGCCTCTGATGGGCGTCTTACCAGGCACGGTTAGATCTCGATGCCTCTGTCTAATACTGTCTGGTAATGCCGTCCATCCAGGGCCCGATCACCGCAGGACCACCACTCACCAGGTGGCACAACTACCCAGGGCTGCGGCTGGAGCCCTGGGCGACCTCCCCACCTGCAAGGACACTGGCTACCTCCCCTGGCCCCATGTGTCACGGCCACAATGGATGTTGATGTGGCGATGGGTGCCAGTCCCTTACAGCTCCTGTACCACACCAAGAGAGCTGCAGCTGCAGTCATGTCCAGCCAGTACTCACGGGTCAGAGGGCACCCTGAGCCCAGCCTGGCCTTCCAGGCCCTACCCACCTGTACCAGGCAGTGGAGGCCAGGCAGGAGCAGCCCTGCCCTATCCCCCGTGTGCCCAAACCTAGAGTAGGAAAGAGGACCCATGGGCTGCGGGGGTATCACAGCCTCTCCACACCACCCGCCCCGGCCGCACCAGCACCCCACACTCCTGGAAAGGGCCACAGCAGGCCTGGGGTTAGGTGCAGGCCACTTCTCCCTCCACAGGCTCAGTAGCCCCATGGGCCCATACCCAGGGCTTAGGTGGTCGGGGGCACTGCCCAGGTGCCAGGCCTGGTGGCAGTGAAGGCAGGTTCTGGGAAGGCTGCAGAGCCCCTGCATTCTTGGCTTGCCCCTAGACCCCCTCTGCTGCCCCAGCTCCACAGTCAGGGAGGATCAGGGAGTGCCCCTCAATCAGGCTTGGAAGCAAAGCCACGCCTGCCTGGCACCCTACCAAAGCCCTTGTCCCCAACTGTGAAGCAGACCCTGGGCAAGGCTGTCAGGACCTGGAGGATGCCAGGCAGGTAGTTTGCCCGGAGCGACATGTTCTTTGCTGTGATAAGAACTCGGAGTGAGCCCCCTCTGGAGTGTGATGTCCATCCCTCAGACCCAGACCCTGAGCCGATGACCTCAACCAGCCACTCCAGAACACAGGCTGCACCCAGAGGGCCACACACCCAGCCTGGCCCACCCCTCACCTGCCCTAGTGTCGAGGGACCTCAGTGTCCCTGCGGACCTTGTGCTGGAGGAGGAGCCAGTCTCCAAGAACAGCTCCTGTAGGGTACACCTCGAGCTCCCCCCGTGTCACCTGCCACACGGCCACTCCACCCCACGCAGCACTGTTGAGACTGACAGCCTGGTCTGCTGGGTGTCCCCCAAGACCCCTCTCCTTACCCTCCCTTTGGAGACACTGGGAGCAGCAACAACAAAGATCTCTGTGACAATAAACCACAGGTGACTTGTGAAACTTTATTCTGACTACCTCCTTACTTCAACCACACAAAACTGACCCAGGGCTTTGCAAAGGATGCCTGCTGAAGACAACCCTGGGGACAGGCTGCTCAGAGGGCCGCAGCCAGCCACAGGGGAGGGCTTCCCTCCCCTCCCCCCCCCCCCCCCCCCCC